>APFE031417620.1:9987-74625 GCA_000404065.3 Pinus taeda | reverse complement strand
AAGGTGATGGAGATGAAACTTGGTGGTGTATAGACTCGACTCCAATTCTCTAAAAGATGCACCTAAGATGATTTGATAATTTTCTCTTTTCAATGAATGTTTTAATTAAGAGAGTTGAGAGAATGCAATCTTTTCAATAAAAACAACTTTCTCAAAAGACAATCAAAGAAACAATTCTCTTTATCTTTCAAAGCGCACAAAACATGACCACTCTTTACTTCAAGAAAAAATTCCTTTCTCTTTCAAAGACGTCAAATGCTACTCTAAAGCAAACTTTGCAAAGGAGATCGTTGATATTTTCCTATTTAATAAAAGCATGTAAAACTAATCTAATCAAAGCAATTTCAAGATCTATGAAAATCTATGGAAAATCACTCAAAAGCAAATAAAGGAAATTTACCTAATCTTTCACTAACAAGTAAATCTAAGAAGCAAAAGCTTACTAGGATGATTCCGGGATGTTTTACTTGGCAATAATCAATCCAAGGACTAGTTTATGCAGAATCACAAACTAATCAAAACAAAAACTCAATCTCTTTTTGTTCTTTTTGAAAATGAAATTCACAACTTTAAATAAACAAGCAATATTGAAATTTTGCAAAGAGGCAACTCAAAGGTAGGTCGCTCACGAGGGTTGATTTTGCGACTGGTCCGACTCCTAAGAAGATTGACAAAACCAGATATATCTAAGGCTTCGCAACTTCTAAACCCAAAGTCACTACAGGACCAATATAAAAACCAAAACCCTAAGGCTAAAATCTCAAGGAATTTCACTAAAATTTTCGACACTAATGGAACAAGTACAGGTGAAGATTTTTGACAGTCAACCAGTGGATCTGGGCAGTAAAGACTAAGAAAAACAAAATCTAAAAGGAAAAAGTGATAAAAAAAGGAATTTTCTCAATTTTAACAGGGTACGCAGGCAGCCTATTTAACCAGGTGCGTGCACGCTCTGTGTACACAGATACAGTGCGTACAAGTACGCACTGTGTCTAACTCAGAGGGTGCGTACTACTGTAAAACAAAGAAACCCTAAGTTCTAATTCGACCCTAAGCTAAGCCACCCAAAAACACAGTCAAGCAACCAAAAAGCAAAAGAAACAAGACTCTTTTCAGATCAAAGTAATGCTCAAAGGAAAAATCAATCACATCAATGGATTCCCCAATGAAGTCGCCAATTTGTCATGCGGAAAGAGTTATTTTTGCGGACAAACCTAAACCTCCCTAGGAGTCTAAGACTCTCTAGTGACAAACAAACCAAACAAGAGCAATCCTTCTCTAAACATACATTATTCTATGAGAAACCAAGTGTTTTCCGATCTTACCTTAGGTCCAACGCTTGTTGTAGCAGTCCAGCCTTGCTGATCCAGATGAGCTCCTCCTTCACTTTAAGACCTGCATACACTAACAAGACAAACGATTACATAACACTTGAATATTTCATAAAACAAAGCATATTCATCACATAGACCAAGGAGTACATGAAATAATTCATTAACAACAAATCATTGAGAAGAATGGACTTATTTGTATTAAGGAAACAAAAAAGGAACCATTACAACCTGAGCCTTGGTGTTGTGCAAGCTCCTCCCAGGGTCCAACAAGAGATTTCCTCTACTTTGACAAGCTCACCCACTTCCAATATGGCAACAAGAAAGGATGGTAATCTCTCCTCACAAGTTAACAATGGAAGTCCTAATTCCAGCAGCATCTACCCTTTGGAATGTTCAGCTTTCAACCTCCCCTCTTCTGGCCCAATGCCTGTATTTATAGTGTTCTAGAGGAAGTTATTCAGTTCCAACATCAATGGGATACTCCCTCTTTTGGATGGGGTAGCTCCTCTCTTGATGGGATAAGTTCCTCTATCATAGGGATGCATGAACCATCTGGAGGCGCTCAATACACGTCAAACACTCTTCTAGAAGGCTCTAGAAGTGACCACAAGTAACTTTTTACAGATGAAACTCGCGCCTTTTGACCTTTACAGGGGTACGCACCCAACCTTTGGCTTACAGAGTGTACAAGTACGCAAGTGCAGTGTGTTTGGGCTGCGTACACGCAGGCAAGGTAGAGAGAACCTGCGTACCCAGAGATAAACATGTTTTTAAGTGACTTTCTCTCTTTTTGAAGTTTGTCATGAAGAGCAGAGGTATGAGGCTTGACAAGGAGGACAATATCACTATTGATGGAGCCATATTAACTGCAGATAGTCATGGTGACAAATTTCAGTGTAACAACACTGTGAAACACTTAACATGTGAAAAGAAAACACATTGATTTTCTTGCAAATGGGAGAAAAACACTTAGAGAAAACACATGCAATGAGTCCCAATGTTTGCAATGATAATATGAAAGATGAAGGTAGGCTCCGAAATTTGTGTGTAGGCCAAAATCTTGGAGGGCTTTGTAGTAGTGAAAGCACTTGGCGACACACTAGTAGAATTCCAGCTTCTATGTCTTTGTTAATTCTTTTGTGCGGGGTCTTATTACTTCAGGGAGTATTGATTCATCATGCAGATCACTTTGGCTTCCCCACTTACCCCTTTAATAAACATGGTCCCCTCTATGCCATCTTGGTTGAAAACAAACATAAGATATGCCATATTGCAATGTTTTGAATCGAAAAGGGCAGTATAGTTTGTGAGCATTAGAATTTCAGAGTATATCTTTTCATCTCTTGTGTTTCATCGCTGCCAGTAGGCCTAGACAGTAACCGGATAAAGTCACTATAGGAACACAAACATTTCTATACTACTAGCAAACTTGGACAATACTGTGATAGATTTTCTTTCTTCACCTCTCTACGCAAGAATCCTTTCTCTTCTTTCACATTTATTTATATATTTATATATGACTGTGCATATGCACTTATTCATTTTATCGGTGGAAGAGGGATCCCAACTTATTGAGAGAAGAAGAGGTTGTTCCTCCAAAGAAGCATATAGGGATATTTGATTTAGGCTTTCTTGTTTAGGTTCCCCGCTCTTGGTTGGATAAGCATGAAAACATCAAAAAATAAGGAACCGAGTGTGGGTATAAGGTTTCCAGAATAGACACAAGTATCATGATTCAACAAAAAACTCTCCTTATGGATTAATCGTATTTTCTGTCAAAACATCATTGACCAAAAGATGTGACCAACACAAAGGAGTACCAAAGGTTATCTAAATGTTGTAGTGTCACAAAACTCTTTTCAACTCATTTACACACAAATAATCCATAAAACATGTTCACACATGATGCTTATTTATAGAAACAAAAACAAACAAAAACCAAATAGACAAGAAACAAGAAAACAAACTATGTACATAAGGCAAGACACAATCCCAAATCATCATTGAAAATATTATTTTAAATCTTAGCCATTAATAGGAAAAGAGAAAATCTTCCGTCTAGGATTGAAGATGATATGTGTGTTGGTTAAGCTTTTCATGCACATTGAATGGTCTGATCCACATGGATTGAAACTTAGTGTGTTTTCATTTTTCCTCGTAGGATTTTTCCCACTTCAAGACTAGGTCACACACACTAAATCCATTCTTCCATGCAAACTTCTTATCAAACCAACTCTTGATACAAATCTCGGAAGAGAAAAAAATTCTTTTTCTTTCTACCTTTCTTCTCGCAACTTGCAGAGAGTTTCTATCATATTTTGAACCAATAAGCATGGAATGCCCTGTGATTCTTGTGAAAGTTGAAAGGCAGGTGTTATCACCAAAAAAATGACCATCTAGCCTATTACTGGATGGATCGAAGTACACCATGTAAAGCCAATTTTACCATATTAAAATTGCTTTCACTTTGAGAAAATATTTAATAAACCACCTTTGTTAAGTAATTTATAGTTAAACCCATGAAGAATAGTTAAATAAATCACTATTTATTTGATTTTCTTCTAGGAATAATTAAATAAACCATTGTTCAATTATTATTCCTTGTCATATTTGACCCAATCATGAAAAATAAATAGATAAATCATTAATTATCTTATTTTTCTCTAAGAATAATTATTTAATCACCAATGAATTATTATTCTTTGTCAAATTTGACTAAATCCCTTAGGAATAATTAAACAAATCCTTATTTATTTATTATTCCTTAACCAATTCCTTGAGATGATAAATAAATCATTTATTTATTTATTATTTCTAAATAAAAGTTTAAATACTTTTTCCCTCCTAACCAAATATAATAAAATATTCCAAGTGGTTATTCCAAGAATAGGGTTAATAATATATTATTATTGCTCATTATTCGAGGATAACTCAATATTTTGCTATAAATAGAAGGGTTTTCCATTCATTATTCACTTTTGATTAATTTCATTGTTGCACTCACTTTTGTAACTCTTATTATTTTCATTGTCGCACACCATTATTTGTTGGGTTTACACATTAGAGAGGAGAGAGACTTTGCACAAGCTGAAGATGTTTGAGAATAGCCAAGAACCCATCCCGTAGAGGGGGACTGGTAACATTTTTTCATTCCATTCACAGGTGTTATAATAAAATATATTCTTTGTATATCTTGTTTCCATTGGATGATTGGAGTTATTACTGTTTATTTTTGCTATTTAACTATGATTGTGACATAGATTAGGGATTTGGCAAGTTTCGTTTCTATCAGTTGCTGCAGATCTACAATGTTTAGCAACCATTTATATTGTTGAGATTGTTTGTTATCCACAATATTAAGTGGATTCTTTTCGTACATCTTTGAGAAGAAAACACTACAACAAAATTGACAACTCTGCTGGGTTTCATACTTCAGATCTAGAAACCTGGGTGACCTTCAGTTTTCACCTTAGGGTTTCTTCTTTTCTCAATATATTAATGTTTCCTCGATTTTTAACCCTAGACCTATCAAATTTCTAACTTCGGCAAGTTTTCTGGACCTTTCCGTAGGTCACAGGAACCAGTTGCGACAGAGGCAACAATTTTTTTGAGAGATTTGGCAACCGGGGATCATGGAGCAGAAATCATACTTTTTAGCCAAAAACGTGCGATATGGAGGCTAGAGTGCACCTTTCAGCTGCAAAATTGCAATCTCACCTGAAAATGGGTCAATACCTTTGATTTTAGGGTTTTCGGGTTTTTTGTCAAATCTGTTTATGGGTTTTGCAGAGAGTTGTTTGTTGGGTTGTTTTACCTCTGTTTCATCATGTTTAGGCTTTGATATGCATGATTTACTCGTTGAAGTGGAATTTAACCCACCTAGGGCTTCTAGTACACTTCCACTTTTATAGGAGGATTTTAACTAAGTGAGTAGTATGAGTTTCTGCAACGCTTTCAACCATATTTTCCATACATGTACCCTTTTGTTTCATATCTATAATATATGTCATCACCATCCATAGTTTCATATTACAACTTGTTTGGTCATTGGCCTTAGGGTCCCATCGATTGCCTTAGATGTTTCACCCATCTCCCTATCTTTTTACAATGATCTTCCTCTCTGGTTTTTTGCTGTTGCTGCACCACTTTCCAACAACCTAGTGTCACTTGATCCCAATCACACTGGCAATTAGATCTCTTTACCTTTTTATATTTTTCAATCGATTTCGCTACCAACCAGCACAGTGTTTTCAAACCTAGTTTGGGTGGGATTTAGTTAATCGTTTTACTGTTCATTTTATGTCATTAATTTCAGTTTATTTTCAGCAATATTTTTTCTTTTTACAAACACGATTTGGGCTTAATCAATAAATACACTTTCACACACAAGCACACCTTAAGTGAAGGGAGCTTGGTTTACACCGCTAAGGCAAGACTTAATATAATAATTTATCTCCCCTGATTATGACAAAGGCATATTTTTTATCTCCCTTCACCAATTTTGTGTCACGTGTGTCTTACCACCATTGCCCCACCAGGGAATTTGTCGCAAATACTATTAGGCCTTCACCCCTTATTTCTTCTTGGGCATATTACCCCTCCCCATCAGATTTGATTTCATAACCCTCCGAGCCCCCATACCGACTCTTCTCCTAGTTCACCTGATTCTGAGCCTCCTTCACCACATATCGTCACCATGTCTGGACCCATAGCTAGTGCAGGAACCCAACTTGGTGTTGGCTCTGGTTCTATCCCAGTAGTCACATCAAGCATAATAGTCTCAGGAACATTCTAGTAGCCCCCATGGTCCCCTTTAGGCAGGGTTAAGTCTACCAAATTTTAGCCATTTGATAAACGACCCCATACACCACGATGTTGGTTGGCCTTCTATGCCAACTAAGATTCCCTCAGACATCCCAAAGTTTGAGGGTAATGGTGGAGAGGATCCTACCAACCATGTCCGATCCTTCCACATGTGGTGTTCTTCCAACTCCATTACTAATGACTCCATTTGTCTTTGACTATTCCAACTCATGCCCACTGGAGATGTTGCAAAATGGTATGTAGACCATCCCGCTACATCTCATTCCATTTTCATGAAACTCGCTAAAGCATTCCTTTCATATTTCGAGTTACCTCTCCGGTACAACACTAGTACAAAGCTATTGACCTCATTCTGTCAGTCCTCCACCACTCGCGTTTCTGACCATGTTCATGATTGGCATCGAAGGAGGAGCACATGTCGTGCCCTGCCTTTTGAACACCATGTTTATCTAGATTGGTTTCTTAGGAGCCTTTTATCACCCATAGGAAAAAATATCACACCTGATTTTCCTTAGACCGAGGAAGAAGCTCTCCAAACCGCTCTAAGATATGATGTGATTTATGCGCAATTTGGTTATTTATACCGTCATTCCAAACCTCCCACATCTTGGAAGTGCCAATGCACGAGGGGCATCTCATGCTACTGACGGTATCGTTGGAACCCTTTCACACCCTTCGCCATATACTCTGCAAAGTTATGGTTATTTGCAAGGGGGCACGAGTTCCTCTAACACTCATGCCCATCCTGCTAGCAACATTTTTTCAAGACCCCAACCTATCTGCCAAACCATTGATCCTCCTTATGCACAAATGAATGCTCTAGCTCCTCAAGAATTAGCGTCATCGCCTCCCATGCATCCTTAGCCCAAAAACCACCGCCCCCTAACGATCAAGTGTTTGCATAGCAAAGTGTGACCAATCCTAAAAATTCGAAGAAAAAGAATAAGGGGGAGGGTAACAAGGGTAACCAGGGTAATCAAGGTAATCAACCTAGTGAACCCTAGGGGAACCAGCCTAACACCAACAACCAGAAACAGGGAAGCCAACCCAAGCAAAATAAATATATTTGTACAAACAAGCCTTGTGCATGTTGTGGTGTACACAACCATTATACACATGAGTGTCCTCTCTTACCACAGATCTGCCAAATGTGGGAAGCTCAAGTAGCTTCTAGAGGTCAACAATCGCCTCAAAATCCTGTGTCATCTTAATCGACAGTGCTCACAAATCCTTTCCCTCAGCAGAGATTTGTTTCTGCTCAACCTCAGCTAGGTCAAGCAACCCATCCCCCCCAACCTTTTGGTCCTGGTTACTACCAGATCCTTATGAGGAATTCTGATGAGGTTAATCCCTTCGATATTAACCTACAAACTCGGTCGCATCAATATGAAAAGACAATGGCTTCGTTTGTCACTAAGTCCAAAACCAAAGCATCTGCTGAGCCTCTTACGACACCAAATGGTCTGTTACAGATCCCTCAACCTAAATTTGAGGCCATTCCCAAGATCCCAAAGGGACCATTACACTGTAATGCAACTTCTAACCGAGCTACCCATACATACAATATAGTAGATGGCTTGGCACAATCACTTGCTGCCATGTCAATGCTGGAAGTCCTCTAGTCGTGCCCATCTCAAAATAAATCTATACTAACTACTTTGGATGTAGTAGATCCTTCTGACAATCGTTTGATTGTCTTCCCTATTAACACATTAAAACAACCCCCATTGCCTTCATCCTTCACTTTCTAGATACTAATCCGAGTTCGTAATGCCATCATCTCCCAATGCATTATTGACGAAGGTGGATCCACCTGTGTGATGTCCACTACCATTTGGAAACAACTCAAGTCACCTGAGTTGTCCCCCTCCACCATCACTTTGCGTGTTTGGGACAAACACTCCTCCTAGCCCCTTGGCATGTACCGTAATTGTCCAGTGACCCTTGTGGGAAAGACTATTGTGTAGACATTGAGGTTATTGATGCCCCTTTGGATTACAAAATTCTCTTAGGTCGTAGTTACACATATGGCATGTCAACTGTCACATTTGTGGTTCTCCGTAGCATGTGCTTCCCCCATGAAGGGAAGATCGTTACCATCGATCAATTGACTTACTACAAGCCAACATCCATGACCTCCCCCGAGTCCATTATTTTGTCAATTTCAGATAAGTACCCTTCAAATCTTCTCACTGGTGCTTCACTTGGAGTCTATAAAGATTCCTCATTTTTGGGGGCTTTCCCTGGTCCTCCCCCTCCCATATCAGAGTCTAATTCTATGAGTGTTTACATGTTACAAGTGTCACGGGTTGCTCTCAAGAAGTCTAGTACATCCGATCAACAACCATCTCCTCAGCACCTTGTTGTTGACATCCAAACTGAGCCCTCTGGATCCACCCCCCCCAAGACCTCCTCTGTTTGTGGGTGCCTGTCCTATGTTTCCACCAAGAACTGTTCCTCCAAGTCTAAGCCATCCAAGAGCTATTTCATCGGGACATTACCCCACAGGCTAGATACCTTTCTTATTCCCCCCTCCAGGAGTATTTTATGTCCCGGTCATGGCTTCATTGGTCCTTCTTAACATGAATTTGGGGATCCCAGTATGGTACATCAATCCTCCTGCAAGCATTGAACCTGGTCAGCTAAGACCTTATCATACTTTGACCCTCATTCAACTGGTCCCTACGACCCCTTTCACTACTTCAGTTCCATCACAACCTCAACAGGAACATACTCCTATTTTGAAAGTATCCAGATAGGGGGTAAAATCTAAGAGGAAAGAACTGAAGGACAAGGCACCCCAATATCCTCTAGCCCCTAAGGCCCCATAGCTATCACCTTCGTGTGCTTTGTGTAAAGTTATTGGGCATGTCACCAATAATTGTCCTGAGCCTCCTCAACTTAAACCTTTGATTCATGAAATGTTCCCTAAGTCAAATATCCATGAACTACATGTTAACTTTCTAGGTCCACCCAAGAAACTTAGAACATTACACACAAATCACCCTTGTCCCTTGTATGATCATCACAACCACTATTCCCATTGTTTCCTTTGTCTCAATGAATTTCGCATTTTCCTTGAAGCGCTTTGCAAATACGAGACCACTCGTAGTGGAACCCATACTCCTCTACCCATGGATTCTAGTACACTAATAAACTAGAACAGGGAGAATCTAGTCCCACCATCATGATCCCTCCCCCCGATGTCGAGATGATGGACATCACATGCCACATCCTTTAACTGCCATCATCCTTGAGTTCCTCGCAGGAAAGCCTTTTTGAGGTTTCTATGCACACTTCTATCGAACCTCTTCTGACAAAATCCAAGTCTCAACATTTTTAGATCATCAATCTACTAGTCCGTTGTATACCATTCAGGATGACGCGTATGTGAACCTTCTTTCTCAGTTTGATGCAACAGGTAACACTACTACATCATGTAATCAGTCTTCCTCCCATCCACCCATCTCCTAGTCTGATGAGGACATCATGGAAGCTATGTCTACCCCTGATTACCCTTGCACTTAGGCAAGTGGGCATATTTTAGGAGGATTCTGAAGGCCATTCCCTTCCTAATTTTCCCAGTGCACTCTACCTCCAAAAATGTCACTCATAGCACATCCCTTTGATTTGCATTTCTCTATTTATGCCATGAAGTTAGGTAGACTGCATCATCTCATCCATTGTATTTTGCACCTTTCAGATGGATCCGTCATCCACACCATATATCGATCATGCCGATAGTGCGAGTCACTTCTCTCGGAATCTAGCCTCAGTAGCCTAGGAAATTTTTACCCCTTGCATATGTTAGTCCTTTCAAACGGCATGTGCATTGGATTTACCACCAATAACCAGGCTGAGTATGATGCAGTGATAAGTTTGTTAGTCGATTCCCTTACTCATCGCATCCTTCATCTTCATGTTTGTTTAGATTCCTTGCTACTTGACATGCAATTGAATGGTGTGTATCATGTGCATAACCAAGTCCTATTTAGAAAATATCTAAGAGTTAAACTGTTCGTACGTGAATTTGAAACCATTATGTTCAGTCATGCTTCTCGATCCCAAAATAGCTATGTATATACCATTGGAAATAACATTCTAGATTTTAATTTATCACATGGATATCACAGAAGACAACCATAAACATAACACTTGGTGAACCATCATCGTCATATAAAAATGCATAATCATATTATGTATCTTATAAGTGTTTGGAGCTGATAGCTTTAAATACATTCGACATCCCATAGTATGTTACAAAATCAAAATCAAAGGGACCGACATGTCCCTACATCTAGTCACTATCCGACAAATCCCACACCAAAGGCAAGGCTCCACCCATACCTAGATCATGTACTACCTGACCAGCCATCGCCAAGTGCTACATGATACCTCACCACTCTAAGGGTAGGCTGATACACTCATATGTGTATCAATCATCAAACTCATTCCATCTGGACTCTGAAACTCCGGTCAAGAGTACCTCAAATCTACGATGTAGATCAACAAGTAGCACACTCTCCTTTGGACTCTTATGTTACAATGATGCTCCTCAATCTACATCCCCAGGTGCTACGGTCATCCTACATATCCTACCTTTTTTTTCGGTGCTATGTCGACATACAACATATTTTACACTCAGTACCATATACATGTGATAAACATATGAAATTCACCATAAAAATAGCAACTTAATACTTATCGTCTAGTCCCCATGCTCGCCTAAGTAGAAGTGGCAAGTCAAGATCTCCTTGATAGTTCATCCTGTTATAAGGGTAATCGTTAATGTAGAGGGGCATCTAATCCCAATGTGCAAAAAAACCAGGTCGGAATACCCATCCAACTCCCCCTCCTCATCCTCTCCGTAGTAGCTTCCCCCAGCGATGCATCCTGGGCTCTTGTGGACCCCCATCTCAGATCTGTACATGAGGATAGATGGTAGGTATCTTCTCAAAGAAGAATGCACACAGTACTGTACCAAAGCACAATCACGGTTCACCTACCTCCTACATAGACTTAACTATCGTTTCACTGATGACAGCATCATCTGGGCCCAGCCATAGAAGGTCTCGGCCAAAACACTCTTAACCATAATCATCTACCCACCAGTGATGTGGTGGAATGCCTGGCTACCCAAGACCCGTAGCACAGTTGCAGCAACAACCCATGTCTCTAGCTACTCTAGATCATCAATCAGGATAGTCATGCCCTTGACATGTACATCCCATGGTCAATGGTGCTCCACAAACTTAGTAATGTTCCTCCCACGAGGCAACATCAGATGAATATCCCCCACCACTCCAGGGGAGGCAGTCCAGTCTAGAAGTAAATATCATGTAATGTGAGTTCAATCTTATGCCCCTGCGCGATGAATACCTCTTTATCTGGATCCCAATCGGTCACAATTCTTTATAACAAGGGTTCACCTACCCTCATCAATGGGTTATCTACGAACTTGAGAACCCCATAACGAGCCAATGCCCCTCGAACCCCTTGATCCCTTTGAATCTCGGCTTGAAGGGTATCCAAGTCTCGTTCATGCCCATTGATTTTTTAGCTCTGCCACGCCTACAAAACACCAAATGTCTTGTCAGTCGAGAGAAGAAAACAGTAGTCTATACTTATCAGCCTATAGCCCCCACCAGGCCAGTAGACCAACCCTCTCTTCAGTCACAGGTTTTTGCCTAGAAAGTGTGTGCTCGCAGGTTTCCAATTATTTCTTATGAGCCAGATTGCACTTCTGATCCCAAAAAGTGTGATGCAACCATGAGCAAGAGAAGGGGTCTCTCATGGAGCTTCTAGGTGCCAAAAATCAGGAAATAACCTCTGAAATTGAAGAGATGAGTAAGGAAACCTACCTGAAAGTCACAAATCCTAATTTCAATGGTTAGTTTTTCAGCTGTGATCTCCATAATATTTAGGGCCTTTTCCTCCTCTCCAAATTCACCACAGCTCGCTTAGAAAATGAATCCAAATTGGAGGGAAACCATCCTTTCACAGAAAAATCCACAATTTTTCGATCGCCCATTGCGACAAAACCATAGCTCATTTTGACAAACTGTCAACACCGTTGAAAATATCTCTTCGAGTAATATAATGGGTCTTCCTCAATTTTTGATGATTTGACACTTCACGATGAAGTCATTTTTCCAATAAGTGTCACTTCGTCGCCTCTCAAAATCGAATTTATTCATATGCAACACCTGTACTTTGGTTACCACCTTCCCTTGGCACTTGGAATCTCACGTATCGATTTTCATAATGAGTAACCATCATTTACTCATGCTCTCATGGTCCCCCCCCAAGCCTATTTTGTGTGGCAGCGTCATCGAGTCACCCTTGTTTAGAGAATTCGCGATGAGTCACCCTTGCATCCATGGATTTTGTTTCACGTCCCATTATATCATGTCCCAGTATTCCATCCATATTTGCATACCTTTCATCCCGTGTTGCCCATTTTTGGCCTCCATTCATATTGTTCCCATCACCTTCACAGTCAAGTCAGTCGCTGCCAAGTCAAACATGCACTTTATGCTTTGACAAGGGAAGTCATCTGTTTGTCCCTCAGTGAAAATTTTTCCATTATCCCTGGTGTTAGTCCATTAGTCACATTATTATTTTCCCTCGTGCCTCAGTTGAGGATCCTCATTACCTCACCTATTGTGGGCCCTATTTTGTCGACATCGGCTCATTTATTCGAAAAGTGGGTGCCCTATTTACTTGTGAGGCTCATCAGGCATCCAAACCTTGAAATGATATTTTCAAAAATGAATCTTGCCACTATTTCTGCTATGTAGTCTTTTATTGGCATGGCTTATGCCTATCTTGTGAGGTATTCTGTCGATGTGATTATGTATCAGGCTCATGATTGTCTTGCTGGTGGAGAAATTGGCCCAATGAAGTCTATTTCCCACTTATCAAAGATCTGCACCGAATGGATAGGGTGTAGTGGTAGCTCATCGCACCAGGAAGGATTACCGACCGTCTAATATACATCGCATTCTTTGGAAAATTCTTTAGAATCCTTATGGATAGTGGGCCACCATAATCTTGCGTGTAGTATCTTCCTCGCAGTGGCCTTGCCTCCTACATGGCCTCCTCTGATCCCTACGTGGCAATCCCATAGGATGACCTTTCTTTCGTGCTATAGGGCACAACGTCTGAGTATTTTATCGAAGCCCATTTTGTAAAGGTGTCCCGCGATGAGCTAGTAATCTACTGCTCTGACCACCAAGTGCTGCTTTTGTGTTGCCACGTATCCCTCTGGGCAACGACCTATTGTTAGCAAATTAGCAATCTCTTCTAGCTGATTGGGAATGGCTTCTATCCTGAATAAGTCAGAATCAGGAAACTGATTGTCTATTTCTCCGTCATTCTCCCCTGTTTCCATGCATGATAGGTGATCTGTCCGTACCTTCAATCTGTCTGGCTTAACAACCGCTTCAACTGTGAATTCTTGAAATAGTAATAGCCACCTGCATATTATTCCTTCTAGTATCGGTTTGTTTACTAAGTACTTTAGCGCAGAATGGTCTGTAAAGAATTTGAATGACACTCCTAGTAGGTAGTGCCTGAAATTTTAGAGAGAGTAGACCATTGCCAGAGCTTCCCGTTCTATTGTTGTGTAGTTCATTTCCACCGTAGAGAGATTTATGCTAGTGTGGTATACTAGATGGTCCATCTTTTCTCCTTGTTGCACTAAGACTTCTCCTAGCACTATTCCAGACACATCGATGTGTACGTGGAACATTTTGTTCCTTTCTTTCAGTTTATTTAGTGCTGCTTGACAGTCTGTAGTCTAGATAAATTCTTCTGTCTTCCTTAGTAGTTTCTCCATTGAGGCTGTTATGGCTGCATAGTTCCTAATGAACCACCTGTAGTACCGTATGTGGCCTAGAGTTTCCCTTAGTTGTTTCACATTGCATGGTGGTTCCATGTGGACAATTTCTACTACCTTAGCGGGGTCCATGCAGACTCCATCTTTGCAAACAATATGGCCCAGTAGAGTTCCAAAGGGGACTATCAAAATAAATTTTTTTAAATCTAAGGAGATTTGCAACTATCTGCACCTCTCGAACATCACTCTCAATAAGCTGGTATGCTTCTTCAGTAGGTTGTATATTGTCCAATCATCCATGTAAACTTCTAGAAACTTATGAATGTAATCCTAGAATGCAACTATTACAATCCTTGAGAAGACTGTTGACGCATTCTTTAATTCGAATTGCATTACATTGTATGCATACGACCCCCATTCCATTGTGAAAGTTGTTTTCCTTTTGTCTTCCTTGGCTATCTGGACCTAGTGGTAGCTTGAGAACCCATCTATGAACAAGTATGCCTCGTTCCCCATGACATTTTCTAGAATTTCATCGTTGAGTGGTGTGGGGAATGGGTCATGCACACATGCATTGTTCGGGCTTCTGTAGTCGACGCATACCCTAATTTTGATCGCATCCTTATTGTTTGGAATTACTAAAGGGATTATCCAATTAGCTTCATCTACAAGAAATATGATCCTTGCATCCAACATTTTTTCAGTTTCCCTTTAAAATTTATTTTTTACCCTTGGGTTCAGTCTATATGGTTTGTGCTTTACTAGTTGGACACTTGGTTTTAGAACAATTTTCGTCTCTCCTAGGTTACCTTTTATGCCCTTGAGTTCTGCCACTAAAGCTGAGAACAGGTCCTAGTATTCGTATAATAAATCACAAATTTCTTTGTTAGTTTGTTTGTCCTAGTAATCTCCCACTGATGCTATCTTGGGCTTAACTTCTGTCCCTGCATTCTATTTTCTCAGCTTCACTGGTAGGATATGGGTGCCTTCCGTCGAGGGGTTCTCCTGAATCCCTCTTTCTCCCTCTATTTCTTCAAAGACCAGGTGTCTAAGCCCCTCCAATCCATCCTCCTCTGGTTCTGTATCAATTTTGTCACAGGTCACAAATCCTGAAGATTCCATATCATACAAGTACTGTAAAAAGTTTTCTTCATGCTCCCCTTCAACTAGCATCTCTGGGGTGAACATAACCCCCTTTACTGCTTGGAGTACCTCTGTCATTTGTGCCTCACTGCTTTTGAATGAAAAGTCACCGAAAAACTATGCTTTCAAGGTATCCCAACTAGTCGTTTGTTGTTGTAGCTCCTCCAGGATATACCAAGCCTAGGGGACACTACTGAGGGTATGTATGAAAGCATGTACCCATATATCCCTTAGCAGTTCCTGACTTTCCTAGTTGGTTGTACAATATTTGATGTGCTCCTCGGGACTTGAACTCCCTGTGTACTCCCCTTCATCTTGTGGCCGATCTTCCTTCCTGCCAAACCTCTCCTTCATTGCTTGCTTAGTGTCCTTCCAGTCTTTTATTACTTGGAAGTGCACCTTCCACCATCTTGCTGGCATTTCCATAAGTGTTTTATAAAAATGGAATTCTCTGGTCTTCCGGTACGTCCTGGTCTACATTGTCCAAGAACCAATATATCAGCTCAAGGCCACAGTACTTCAGGTTATCTCCCCTTCCCATGTCTTCCCAATTTATTCAACTTATCATTTCACAGCGTCGTATTGTCAGTTTGTATCCACCTTATTACCATGCAACCCATGCAGCCTTTGAACCAACTTCCGATCTTTGAATGCTTCTCCAGCTAACAGATCCTCCAAGTTTGGGATTTATGTCGTCCTCCCTTTTCCCTGCTGTGAGCGTATATAGCTGGTCTAACGCACCTGGTTCATCTCTATCATCTGTTGGCTCTATAAACCTAGGTCCTTGGTAGGGGTCTAATGGTTGGATCACCCTTATCCCATATGCTTCAAAAATCATCAACTCCTTCTTCAAATCTATGACAGCATCATTTTCGTATGCCCAGTCAATCCCCAAGAATGTTGGATATGGATCTTTATCCCCCATAATGTCAATTACTTTGAACTTGGCGTGCATTTTCACCCCTACTACATCAACCCCTACATTTTCCAATCTCCCAATAGGCAATATACAATACTGATTCACCATTCTTAATTGAATTGGAAAGTACTTCAGTTGTGGCTTCCCCATTGCCTCCCAAGTCTTCCTGGGTAGGATGTTTACATCCAACCCTAAATCTAGCATGGTGTCCCTTATCTGGAACCCTTCGACTTGCACATTGATTCATAACTCCTTCCTCTTATTTTCTTGTTCCGCTTCACTCTACTGGAGGATTTCTCTGGCTAGGCTTCACATGGTTGTCCCACTTCCTCTTTTTCCATGGATACTGCGGCCTTTAAGTTTTTCCACATTTCCTTCAGCATGGCCTCATCTTCAATAATTTTTAAGAATAATTTATACCATTCCATGATCAGCTGGGCGGAAGCGAGCCCATGGACTTGTGGTCTTCGCGTGTCCCTATCTTCAGTCATTCCCTTGAACAATTTGGTTGCTTCTTGATAATACTGCTTTTGGCACACGAGCTGATATGCCCTTTGAGGTGATGCTGCTTTAACGATCAAGGGGGGTTCCTCAGCATAGCGATCCTCCCCTGTCTTCTTCGCTCCTTGGGTTATTATATTAAATTTGTGATGGGAAATCCCTCATCGATCTGAGGCTCAACATTCACTAGGTTGGCCCCTCGATGTCGGGTTCTCTCTTCCCACTTCACAATGAGCTCTAGGCAGTCTTCCATCGCATGGGTGTTAACTATGCACTGCAAACACTAGGGCCTTCTCAGGAGCAGGCATTCCCTTGCGATATGTCCTTCTTGATTGCAGTTGTAGCACCTTAAGGGTCCTCTACCTCTCATTCTTCGTCCACATTCATTTCCTCCTCACCCCCCTCGACTCGTTTCATTGACCCTGAACATGGATCTGTCTAGTCTTTCTACTAGAGCATCCAGCACTTGGCACTAATTGGTGAGATGAGTGGTTGATGTGCAAAAATCATAGTAGTTATTATTGGGGACATTAGAATACTTTTTTAGAATTGGGCACATTCATGACAGGTGTCCATATGTTCTACAAATATCACAGAAGTCTACGTTATTCCTTCTTGGGAAGGGTCCTTGCGCTCTGATTGCCGTAACTCCTATGGTGGGAGGGGTCCCTTATGACCCTGCCAGCCCCCCTAGTTTATTAATTCCTTGCAACCATGGGAATTCTGTCGCAATATTCCCTTCCACCAGGAAATGGGTGCACCAAACATTGGGCTTGGCTGTCCGTACAGGCTGGAGATCCCTTAGCTTCTCGGTCAAGTTCGCGATCTGTCTTTTTAGGCCCATGATCACCGGATCTTGCAGACTCGTGCTTCCTCGGTATTCGTGGGGATATCCTTCCATTGCTTCTATTCAGGAGGCTTGCTCCAATGCATCCTGTAGGGTTCCTATCTTCTGTTGTGCTAGCGGTGTTCTAGTCAGGGGCAAGAGTGCCTTGATAATCCAATCCCGCTGGTGGTTTGGGTCCAGGGTGTAAATCCGCTTAGAAATCGCATCCTTAAACCTTTGCATGAGTTCCAAAGCCATCTCACCCTACCTCTAATTAATTTCCCATAGCTCTAATAACCCCTACCGATCTGTGTGAGACATCTTGAATTCCTGCGCAAATCCCCTCTTAGTATCATTTATGGTGGGATTTTGGTTCTGCTTTGCCCAATTTACGAAGTAGCATGGATCCCATTCCCTTAGCGTGGTTTGGAACTCCACCACCCGAATGTTATCCGAAGTCTGATGGGCCCTCCAGATGGCTTCACAGAGGTACCAGTGCTGCTCCACATCCTCGTTCCCCTTTCCTACAAATTCCAGGTATCTAGTAAATGATCCAGCCATACTGCTCTGAGTATGGGATAATAACACAAAATCTTTTCTTCTCGGCTGTTGGGATCCTTGTAGTCCCAATTTACTGTTATAGTTGGTTCTTGTACTACTTCCAATATTGAGACTGATCCTGTATTTCTCTCGCGCACTATATATTCGCGTTTCCTTGGCTAAGCTAATGACAAATTCTTCTGGTTTGTGATAAAGTACCAAGGGAAGGTTGGGGAAAATGCCGCTTATATTTCAAGGTCGAGGCTGCTGATTTTTTATGGATTCTTTTTCTTCGTCAAACAACCCCCTCATCCTGTCACCCACATTGTCGTCATCTCTTTCCTCATGCAAACATGGTTGCTAATCTTGCAAGTCCTCTTCCGCCACCTGCAGGGAGGATTCCCCATCTGTTCAATGTTGTGATTCCATTTCCGCAACCTTCTGAGACGGTCCTCCTCTGGTCCCCTGTTGTGATTCTATTTCCACAACCTGTAGGAAATTTCTTTCCTACTCTTCCTAGTGCCAACAATCCTCTCTCTCGTACTTGAGATGCCTAGCACCATCTTCTCCCCTCGTCCCAACTCGGGGCATTCCCATCACCACTCCTATTTGGTGGGGTCCTCTCCTTCTCTTCCCTAGAGCCTGAGGTACTCTTACCTACCAATTGTCTACTAGCAGTGCCCTCCTCTATGCTCTAACATCCCTAGATCTCTTCAATCCTTCTGCATCCACCCCCCTCGCAACATCCCTATCCCCTCCCTCTAATTCCTTCCCCTGACATTGGGGTTTTACACTTCCATACCGACAGTGGGTAAAGGTAGCAATCCTTCCTCTACCAAAAACATCTTAATCCACATCAATACTTCCCTTATCAACTCCCCCTTCATCTCGGAGTTGAACACAACCTCTTCCTTTGAGAAGGACTAGTAGCTCCCCAGATCAAACGCGACCACAGACCCCTCCACTGTAGTCTTCAACCAAAAATTGACTGCTCTCATTCGATCGTTATCTAGCTACTGTAATAATGTAGTATTAGACAGAGTCCAACTATGGCAAACCGTATCCAAGCCACCTGATTGGCTCTGCCTCTTCATCTCCCTCAACCAATTGTATAGGTCCTCAGGGAACTTTCACCAGAAAACTTCATACTGGCCATCTATGCTATCAATGTATAAACTCCCCTCCTGTACTTTTCCGATCGGTTGATTCCTACGGGTAGATTTCTTTGCCACAAATTGATCTACTTTATGATTCCACCAATGCCTGATCTCTCTTTTAAATACCCTTGACACCATATTCTGAACTAGTTCTCTCAACTTCGGGTCCTGACAACGTGACCATTTGTTGGCTTGAAAGAGTCATCAGGGAAAAGACCCTGGGTTTAGGCATAGGAGGCCTACAGTGGTCCACTGTAGTCTAGGATAGCGCCAACATTTTCACCTCACCCCTAAGGGCAAGGAGTCTCACCTGAGGCGCGTTGCGACCAAAAGGGAGAAGGGTTAAGCATAGGGTCGAGGGAATATCAACTAGGCATAAGAGTTCGCACACATATGTATTCATAATACATGAAACAAAGATAACAATATCCTTAACCCGTATGCGTAGATCCATTATAAAGAACACAGAACTAACAACATGCTGACATCAATATATGAATTACCATCTACATGGAATCAGATAGACTATTAAAATTTTAATGGGTCCACTAACCATGATACTTAATACATTAGGAGTCTCAGCAACGATCGGCTCTATCTTTCATTAACTTAACATAACAAAATACATCATAATCTAGCATTTTACCATAAACATTACATAAAATACTTGAACCAGATGCTCGGGTTAGATCAATTCTGCAACCAAGTCCCTTGGATCCCAACACTCTCTCATTTAGCATCTGCAACTGTGTACCTCCTCTACAACCAACTCCTTCTTCCTCTGACGGGTTTAACAACCACCTTCTTTCTCTCTGTTCTTCCCCTTTTTTGTCCTTCTAGGCTACCCAGATTGCCAGTTCTCACTCAGCTGCTTTCTCTCTTGGTTGCTTTTGTGCTTTCCCATCTCCTTGGCTCCCTTTGCCTTTTGCTGCCACCTTTCCATCACTCCTCTGCAATTGTTCATTCGCCACCCAACCGTTGCTTCCATCTATCTCTTTCCTGCCCTTTGGTCAGTCAAAACTCGTCAAAATCATTCAAAATTAACGAAGGCCCCAAAAACCTCGTATATTAAGTAAATGTAAAAGACACATGTATACAACGAACACTACTAGCTCCAATAGTGAAGCCTTGGAGCCACCACTTTCTCCCAAAAAGAACTATGTTGTCTCTATGATGCCTTATGGGAGGAGCCAAGGTGAAAAGTCATTTACTCATACAATGAGGGTGTATATATAACTGGTAGGGTGATTCTTCACCTCCCTTGTGAATTTTTGATTACCCTCATGATTGTTTGACATCTTATGAATTTTCAACTTTACATGACTCTTCATATTTTGTACATTTCCTTTGGACTTCCACTTTACAATACATTTTGAATAGGAATTTACATACGCCACAAACGTGATGTAGCATATGGTGACTCATGACATGACACTGATGACATGGACTACATGATGACATTGAAATGTCAAGTCAATCTTACTTCTTCTTGTTATATGTATTCTTGAGAATGTTCTTCTGTCCACCTCCATATGGATTAGAGATGAGGAGTCTTCAGTGATATCATATCTTGAGAAGCAGTCGTGAACTTGTGTCCCTTTTCTTTCTTATAATTGATCCACTTGCATATTCTGCAACATAGGTGTCTTCATGCATGTTCCCCTTATCCATATCCTTCTTCAACATCCTATCATAGTATTATAGAGTACCTCCATCTTGTTGTGTGTGGAGCATGATTTTTCAGAGGTCTTTGTTTCAGCCAGATGTATACCCCAGGAAGTTTTGTACACCCCTCCATGCGGGGGGGACTTGTCCCCCCCGCGGGGGTCCGGGGGGGCTGATCCCCCCCGGCTGGGGGTCGGGGGCCAGTGTTCCCCGGCGGGGCTCGGGGGCGCGCCCCGAAGCTAAAAACAGATGTAAATTTTTCCTTGTAAAGTATAGTAATTTCTAGTCATCTGAGTCGTTCATAGGGGATGATCTGATGGTAGGAACTTATGTTTAGTTAGGGTTTTTCTCTAGAAGGAACCCTCTCTTGTATGAGGGCATTGATTTGAGGCGGTCAAGATTGTTTATCTGTGTGAGCGAGACAGAGAGGTGAGACTGTGAGAGAAACAGAGGATTTACAGCGCTTTGCTGTAGGTTGTGTCTCTTCATTTTGCTGGATAATAGAAAGGAAGGACTGGCTGTTCGAGGTGGACGTAGCCCAAACTGGGTGAAACCATGTATATCTGTGTCTCTCTTGTTTTGTGCATTTTCTGTGTTTATATTTCTGCAATATTTTATGTGTTCCATTGCTTTGTAATATATAATTTTCTAACACATCTACAATTCACTCATGACAAGACAACATCAGTTCGTTAAACCCCTAACCTAACATGCCGAATGAAAATCCACTGATTGAGTTAGAACTAGGTGGCAAGCTGAGGGAGAGGCTTAGTGACTATGAAATTACACAACTTAGGGATTTAGGGGTTAGGCTTGACCCTTGATATTGCACAATGTACAGTTCAGGCTAGACTAAGAAAGAAGCTTGTGTATTTGGGGAGCTCAGGGAGCCAAGCTAATGGCTTGAGCATTGATTTTTCCCACTACACAACTTTAGAAGGTATAGGAGGCCATATGATTGTGTAGTTTAACAATTCAAGAGCTCAATGATGGGGCTTGAGCCCTGTGATTTCATAGTGCGCAATACTGACTAGGCAGGAGAAAGAAATTGCGTAGTTTTTGGGGTCAGAGGTTGAGATTGAGCATTGTGATTGTGCAATGCATAGTTATGGGAGGTAGGAGCTATGAATTATGTAGTGCCAAGAGGAAGGGTTGCAGATTGAGGTCTGAGACTATGCGATACACAGTTTAGGATGGATGGATGAGGCTAAGTTGCTTGGTTGGGCATTTTTCTGAATTTAGCTAAGTGTGGGATTGATGAAGTTGATGTGAACAATGATAAGACTTGATTGTGATCACACAATTAGAACTCTTAAGGACATAACATGGATCATCTATAACACATGAAAAAAAACTTCCCTTAGTGCGACAAGTTTTTGACGACAAATGTGACACCGAAAAAACACTTTGTGACAACTGTGACGACACTTGTGTGACAATGCTTTAAACTTTGGAAATGAGTGTGGTAGATGTTTACATAGTAAGAAGATATCATTTACACAAATATAACCCCTTTGAAACCACCAAAAAAATATTATATACATCGTGTGACTCTTAACATGCAAAAAAATGACATTTATATTTTCTTGCAAATGGGAGAAAACCACTTAGATAAAAAAAATACAATGAGTCTTAATATTTGTGATGACAATATGCAAGGACAAGGTAGCCTCTAAAATTTGGGTGCAGCCCAAAATTTTAGAGGGTGTTGTAGAAGTGAAAATAACTTTTTTCCTACAATATATATTAGAATTCCTTTCTTCCATTTACTTTATGCATGATAGATTGGGATTACTTTTTTGCCATTTATTTTTTTCAAGAAATTTCAAGATCTCTTTTTTGGCATTTTCTTTCATAGAATAGGGTTTCTTTCATGCAATAGAACAAGCTATGCTTTAGTAATATCTTGCAAATATAATTTAGGTATTCTTTTCATTTTTATGGATTTTCCAAAGTGGTGTTTGTGCATCTCAATTAAATTCATTGCATCATGTCAGCGAAATAAAGACACATTTCATGTTGCACACGCAATGTCAACACCTCTTAAGTTTGTATGAACTTCTTATTAATAGTTAAATTTGGTAACCTTGGGAGTTGTAACATTCTTATTGTAATACTAGGGTTCGTCACACATATGTTGGATCATCCATGTCCTTATGCCTTGACCCAATGTTGTAGCTGAATTCCTTTGTTGGGACTTGATTCCACAACGTGAATTTCTCCATCTACTAATGGAGAGGCTCTCCATCTCATGACTCTTGTCTCCCTAAACTGTAGAAAAATGACACACTTTATTATCTCTTAGGACGTGATGGGAAAATCATTGTCAGTTGATGAGTAACTCTCCATTTCCTACCTTTGTCTCCATTCCATTTAAATCCAATGGCCACACTATGAAAGGGGTATAACGAGATAGGAAATTTTAACAATTAAATAATAGGGAACTTCTCATTAAGTTCCTTTGAACACTTTAATCCTTCCATGTCCACCTCTTCCTCTCATTTTCTATGGAAAAAGTAAAGAATCCTACTATATCTCATAGCCTTGCACTCTAACTCTGTGGCCTTCTAGTCACAAAATTCACACTCGACCAAGTCCAAGGGGACATTAATCCACTCTCCCTTATCATTACTCATAGACCATCACAAGCCTTCTTCTCCAGGAACACACTAGTATTTCATCAAGCTTACACATTAGTAATAAAACAATTCATGAAATTACTAATAGCATAATAGTTAAACACAGATCCTCAATCCCCTTGTGTGATAAGGTTAAACATGCATGTAATTAATTTCAATACATAGGAACCATAAATTCCTCATTAACAAGGCATACCACATATATTCAATAGAATTATACATTCACATTTTGTTAATATGCATAGTGACATAAGCAAGCACGTTATCTTGTGAAATAGATGACTAGTGACTCAAACTGGGACCTAAACTCTCCACCCAACCATAGGCTAAATACATTATTATTTTTTCTTGGATCCAACCACCCACAAGATGGATTTAGAGTCTAAGGAGTTAATTTCTTAATATTTCTCAACCAATTAATAAGTAATAAGAGGCAAAATCCATTTCTCAAGTGATCTCTCAACAACTCCTAGTTGTAACACCACATTGACTCTTAAGCAATAAACACAACAACCCCATGGGTTTGAGAAGGCCGGAGAGAGACTCAATTTAGTTTTGGGGAAGGATGTGTATGTATAATGGGAAGTCTATCAATTCGATTAGCTATTGTAGGGACAAGAGAACACCTATATAGTAGGTTCTTAGTGGGTGCTAGTGCCAGTGCTATCAACCTCAAGGCTAAACTTGGATTTTATCAATTCCAACTAGTACCAGGTGCCTATTAGCGATTTTCCAGGGAGATAATTAAAGATTACCAATAGGAAAACATTAACAGAGTAAAAATAATAAAGCATACACATAATGCATAAATATTTGTACTAGGAAAACCCTAACTCCAAGGAAAAACCCAATCCAATGAAATTTCACTAGCCTTGGCCAAAACCCTGGCCAACCTGACCAAGTGAGCCTTCACCACTCACCTCCCTAGCCTCAATTACAATGAAATACCATGGATAAATAAACCTTGGGTACACTATACCATGTGCCAAAAATCTCCACTGTTAGACTTGGTCAACTTTGACTCTATTCCTGAGCCAAGTTTACCAAACATTCCCCCGCTTAAACCTTGACTTCATGTCTCTTTGACTAAATCCAGCCAAACTTGCCAAGTGAGTCAATGCTGCTCACTTTGGCCCTTACCCCCCCTCAAACTTTATACTTAGGGTATCAATCCTCTTGGAAATTCCCCTCTCATCTAGGTCCTAACCCTAATTTTACTAGAATTTTTTCTAGGGGTGCTCATGCCTTACCAAGTCTTACAATGGTATGCCCATTTACGTATAATAATTGAATCCATTATAATTTTTTCTTTTCTTTGTTGCTATCATGATTTCCATCCTCTTTCCTTACCATGTGGCTCGTCCCCTTGATTTCCATCATCCATGAGCTTCAATTTTTATTTTTTTTTATACTCCCATCATCTTTAAGAGAAAAATGCACACTAAAAGTAAAATAAAAAATATATTTTCTTCTCCATAACTCACTGTGATATTTATGTTGAAAGAAAACCCACTCTGCCAAGGTTTCCCATGGATATAAGCGGCACATTCAAAAAAATCTTGGAAACTTTGCTAGCCTGGGATCTCTCCCCCGCGCTGTAACTCGCAATCAAAATATGTTGAAAGCCCTTACCAATCACATGACCATTGACTTCTATCACCATGACTAATGCTGAATAATATTCCTCTTGGTAATAATCACCATCATCTATCAAAGAAGCAACAACCACCCCATACCTTCACAAAGTAACCACTGCAATACCTGGAGCTACCCCATACCTTCGTAAATGCACCGTTATAATGTCAAGATTCAATAATATCCTTAGAAACATTTGAGACACCCTCCTAAACATATAAGAAATTTTTGCCTTGCAAATCTACCACTACATGGTCGTTGGGATTTGTCACCAACAACATAAACCTCCTTTTGGCAATAGTAGCTTCAACTCACATATTACTCCATATAACTTCAACCTTCAACGCCTCTCTCTAATGCATCCATGGAGACTCCACCACAATTCAACCACTAATCACACAACAATCTCACAACCATGATACCTCAGATCTGTGAATAGAGTATGCATTTATCTTTTCATCCACCACTTCCCTATAAATAGATCCATCTTGTCCAGTGCCATTGGATTGGTTTTCCACCTACATTTAATTACTTCACATTATGTCATGATGTCTTGTTGTTCTGGGTTATTCTCGATCTTGTGGCAATAGACCATAAGTAACTTCAAATCCTCATGAGGATCCCATGTAGCGTACACATACTTTGATTCGACAAATCGACTAATTTCCACCATTAAATTTTTATTCTAGGTCCACTATTTTAAAATCAAAGAGATTATCGAAGTTGATCTCATTAGAAAGTCTAGGTTAACCTTGGTCACAAAGGCATCCCTATAAATACAAAACCTTGGACCATGGATCTGGTACCACATGTTAAAAATTTACTAGAGAGATAATTAAAAATTATTGAGAGAAAAACATTAACACAATAATAATAATAAAACATACACATAATTCACAAATATTTGACCTAGGGAAACCCAAACTCAAGGGGAAAGCCTAACCCAATGCAATTTCATTAGCATTGGCGAAAACCCTAGCCAACCCGGCCAAGTGAACCTTCATTGCTCACCTCCCTGACATCCATTACAATGAATTCCTCCCATAATTTTGAAGGCTACATTACATGAATTACCATGGGCACATAAACAATGGGTACACTATACCACGTGCCCAAAACCTCCATTGTTATATTGGTCAACTTTGACTCTATTCCCAAGTCAAGTTTACCTAACAATGCCCCAACCTAACCAATTGTTTCTTAATCCAAAAATATCCCTAGTGGTTTATCATCCCCAAGGAAATCCACTGCTTAGATGATGATCAATAGGTAAGCCTTATAGGTTTATTAATATGGATAACACTAGAGCATCACCATTCTGCTAAACTCTCTTTGGGACACAACACACAAGCTCACACAATCCTCATAAAAACAAAACATAGGCACAAACACAAGCCTCAATAAAAGACATGGAATCAATCCTATAAGCGCCAAACAAAAATTTAGAGAAAGGTTAAACTTCCAAGAAGATCCATGTCCACTACCAAGTCTAAGCTCTTGTTTATTTTCTTAGTGTGCTCCTCCATGTTATGTCTCTCAATTGACTTACACATAATGCATAATGCCCTCCAAAATCCCCCTTCCTCAAGAAAACTCTTCCTTGTCATTTCCCATGATTAGCCACCGGATGAAACAAACTTATATTATCATCGCTTTCTTGCATCTAATGGGCTCTACTTTTCATCTTCCATTTCTTCTCCTTGTCAAGAAGGATATTCCTTCTAGATTATTTAAGGTCTAAAATTCTTTCCTTCAACTTCTCAAGAACCTTACGAGAGGTTTGCGGATAAAAAATGGATTGTATATTTGTTTCAATGTCAGAAATGGATTTAGAACAACCTTCCTATTTTGTTTCACTTAGCTGATAATGATATCCTTGTATCTCCTAAGGTTGCATCAGAACTGAATAGCTAGGGATTCTAGGAGATCCAAGGATAAGTGTGACTAATTTGTTAAGTATATCCAAAAGGGAGTGATATTCAAATAGAGTTAATTTAGAAGGCCTCAAAGGTTTAGATATAAATGGCTCCAATTCTAGAAAAATAGGAGAATGATCTGTGTCACCCTGCTCCGTGGTTTAGCATATAATACTGAGGTCGGTGTCAAGAAGGGAATCTAAGCTAAGGAATCAATCCAAACATTTGGCGATTCTATCTCAACTCAAGTTCTTATTTGTCCAAGTTAGAATAGTTTTTGGGAGGAAGGATGTCATAAAGACTTAGGTCATCAAGGAGCTCAATATGGAAGTCTAAAAGAGGACTTGGTCTAGAAGAGGGTCCCTAGAATTTAGAGTTCTACAACATGAAATTTAAATCACCTCCTATAATAAAATGCCTCAACTTGAATATGTGAAGAGAATCAAAGTAGGACCAACAATCCTTCCTCTCTACATAAGTGTCATATAAATTAATAAAAAAGACATATCCAAATCAGATGCATGGAGATACAAAAATAAACCTAACTTAATAGACCAAGTAGTGGAGATATGAATATGAGGGTGTTACAACCAAAGATAAGACATCCTAATGTTTTATATACATATGTTTCCAAAAAGTCCCTTTCTGGGAGGAGAGATTTAATGATCTTAATGGACTTATCCCCTTCTTGCATTGTTTCTTGGAGAAAGAGGATGTGAGGGGAGTGGATATCTGTGAGTCTTTTAATTTCCATTCTTCTTGAGGGGTTGAAAATGCCCCTGTAATTTAGGGAAATAATATTCATTTGAAAATTGAGCTAGTGCTTGAATCTCTAAACACCCTTTGAATTCAAGATTGATTGCCTAGTTGATTTTGGTGGAGGTCTGGTGCTAAGCTTTAGAGAGAATGGATTTATGTCCTCTTGATCAAATTAGTCAGGAGGGTTCCATTAGGATCTAGAGTTGATGGGTTAGAAGATGTTGAGTAAGAGGTGGGGGTTTAATACCCCATAGAGAATAGATTGTAATGTGGTAAAGGAGGAGGGGGATGGAAAGTGGGATCAAGCGCAAGTGGAGAAATAAAGAAGCCAAGATAGACTAAGGGGGAAGGGACATGGAGGCGTAAGAGAGGGTGAAAAAGGAGAGTGGAAAGGGAGAAGAGATGTTGGCTACATGTTTTAATATACCAGTAAAGATTGTACCAAAATTTATACAATGAATCAATCTAGTAAGAGTATGACCATGTAAGTGATAACCAAAAATAGGAAGAAATTCCAATGAAAATCCCATCATTCTTGACTGGGGGGTGGTGATCCAAGGGGTGTTTTGTTGCATCATTCACTAAGGAATTCTAACCAAGAGGTGACTCTAAACTTGCAATTCCAATAAGGATAGGAGAAGAGAAAGGAATTTGAGACTCTTCACATATACCTACTTCCAACTGAGTAAATCTAGGAGTGTCTTACTGCAAGAGACTATAATCTAATTAGGGTTATTTATGAAGAGAAATCCCCTCTATAGAAAAAGGTGATCTCTCTAGCCCAATTAGTGGGTCTAGCAACAAACTAAACAAACTAATGCAAACTTTCCTAGATTATGTTTAACAATGGAGAGAGAGAGAGAGAGAGAGAGAGAGAGAGAGAGAGAGAGAGAGAGACCTACCTTGCTTTGATGCAAATTGCTCAATCCTTTGATGGTGACCTCAATCTCTTTGCTTCTAGGCTTGGTCCTTACTTGTTCTTCACATTCGAGTACCTATAAGAGGGATCAAAATGAAATAAAATATACAAGATCATACATGGCATATATCAAAAATAAACTACTTAATAGATCAATGAGTATTAAGCTAAATGCATAAACATTTACAAATTTATGGAAAGTGAACATCAAATGTATATATTAATAAACTAAAAAGGGAAGCATACAACATATGCCTTGATGTTGGAGACCTTATTTTAGTGAATTTCCAAGTCCAATCTAAGACTCTTCAAACTCTCCTTCTCCAAGTTAGAATGGACAACATTTTTGCATAATCTCAATATAGGAATGTAAGCAATCAATGACCAACCATTTGGGGATAGAAGGGAGTTGATTTATAGGAAGGGAGAGGGAGCTATAGATCCACAAAAGAGGGAGGAAGTTCCAAATATTAAGAGGAAGGCCCTTAAAGGTAGGACAACGAGCTCCAAATGGGAGAGCTCAACCATATCTGCAACCAACAACATCCAAATTATTATTTCTCAAAGTTTCTAGCATATGAAGCTTCTCCTCCATTTTGGGAAAACCTAAGAGGTTCAACGTGGGTTTTCATATTAAAACCCATGGTGGCAGTGCTAGGTTAAATAACTACAACCTATCATCAAAACAGTTAGGCAGTGGAGAAAAGAGTGCTGGTCCTAAAACTTAGGGTTTCAGTCAACCTTTTTCACAATTGACTTAGGGTAGTTTTCCTTTGGTTCTTAGGGATGCTTTTGTCTGTTTGTCATGATGAATACACTTCATAGTTGTCAAAATTTTGGCACTTCAGGATATGGAACAAGAATTGAATGGGAGGTGTGACAAAATATTGTGTAATAGATGCCCCCCAAAGCATGAAGGAATAATAGGGAGTGATGGTTGAAAATTCTTTACAAGTCAAGGGAAGGACCAGAACAACACGATTAGGACACCTGCAAATCAATCATGATACGATGTACATATCTGATATCTCTAATACATATAGGCCTAATGATTCATCTTTGAATAGGCATCTAACAATACATTAATCCATGGCATGGACGTAGCCATATGACTAGAAAGGATCATATGTATGGATCCGCAACATGGATGAAACCATCCATATGAAAATGATCATGTATACAATCATGAATACTCAATAACTCCTTGCAGCCTAGATTTTAACAAATGAGATCTGGGGTCTTCATCTCTATCTCAACCAAAGTATGAATCTAATGATGTGAATAGATGTTCTAACGTCGAATATGGTAGAAACCACCTGATTACCGATAAATAGTGTAAATCATTAATAGGAACAAGAAACCACCAATAACGACAATGGATCTCAAGGTACAATCAACACAATCCATGAATTTGAATAATGAAGATAAATTCGAGCACAAGCATAATCATTTGGTCGAAGGCCAATGATGTGAACCTATCATCGAATGCAAATAACTTGCCATTGATGCATGCAAGCTACAAGGTACTGAAAGGGCATTTCTAATTCAACTTCCTAGATAATGAGTTGAAGTCGAAAGGAAGTGGTTTGTCGAAGGAGGGCCTTAATGTTTCCCACATCATCAACACGAAACATAGGATATCTCAAAATTATAGGAGTGATTTAGGATTGTGGTAGAAAGTTCAGACAATGTATAAGAGGTAAAAAACTTGCAAATGGGACTTCTCTTGAACATATTGGTGACACGACTCTAGAGTTTGGCAGCATTTGACTCAAAATATGATCAGAGGTCCTGGTGACAATATAATCAAATGAGAGGCAAAAATATTTCCCAAAACCAAGGAAGGAAGCTGATAACCAAAACCTGGCATGAGCAACAGATAAGTGTCATGTTCAAGAGCAACATGTTTCCTTTACACAAGAGATGTTCACTTTCATTTTTCCCCACTATTGCTAGCGAGTACCTCTTCATTTTTATAGAATCTTGAAGAGGATACCATATGCTTGTCATATAAGTTCACCCTTCACATGAATCCATCCTAGTAAGTTTAACAAGCCCTAGGAAAGAGTAGATTGGTCTTGTCACGGTGACAAGTCCTGCGTCATTTAAGTTTTATGAGTTCGACGGAGGGGTAACTCGATGTCTTTTTCATGTTTAGATATTTTGAAAAATAAGAAGAAAGAAAACTCCAAAGGTCCCTTTTTGTAAATCATCTCTTGAACCTGAAAAGGTAGAAAACAATATCCAAGAGAACCTCTTATCCATGTTCGACTAAGGTATTCCTTTTTTGTATAATAATCTATCTCAATCAGGAAAAGGCTTAAACTTATACTGACTAATCATCTTTTCATTTACTTTTACGAGTTCAAAAAGGCAAGTTCGCGATAATATTTTCATATTTAGAGATCGAGAAAAGAGCTGAAAAATGACTCCTCCTGAAGGAAAAAGTGGTATAAAAGGATAGAAATTGGTTCTGTTCATGATGGAACTAATCAAAACATGTAAAGGTGAAGAGGCTAGCTAATAAGACCACTAATTGTAGATGTTCCCCAAGCAAGGTAAAACAACCAAGTGAAAGTGAATGATCAACCAAAGAGATGGTGGCAATGGAATGGAAAAACTAAGGCTAATCTGGTAAAAATAGGCTGATAAAAATGAAAATCATGAAAGGTAAAGTGGGAATGGTTTCATTTTTACACAAGATTGAAACATGAGAAACTATGCTTGAGTATACTTGAAGATGGTTTCATTTTTTCACAAGCTTGAAACATGGGAAAAAAGTATGTTTGGATTTCATTTTATTTTTACACCCTTGGATTTGGTTTTATTTTTACACAAGCTTGAAATGGAAACAAACTATGCTTGGTTTCGGTTTCATTTTTACACAAGCTTGAAACAAAGATAAACTATGCTTCAGATAAGTTTGCATGCCCCCAGCATAATGACTCAATTCGAGGTACATGACCCCCAAGCTTTATTTAATTCACCTATGTAGACTACTGGTTACTAAAAGGTGGATGGAATCAAGGTTCACTTATGAGATCAAGTGAAACAATTGACTGGGATTTTACGAGATCTAATCAAAGACTTGAATTGAAAAGGGATTTGTTTCATTTTTAAAGAGCTTGACAAAAGAACCATGCTCATGACACCTTGTTTCATTTTTTAATGATCTTAACACAAGTAAAATAACTCTACTCATTGAGACCTATTTCATTTTTTAACGGGGTTGATATAGTAAAAGAATTATCATCATGGCCCTTGCTTCATTTTTAATGAGCTTGACACAAGACAAGGAAACCATTGATCATAGACCAAAAGACGCCATTGATTCCAAGGGGTTCTCATCAAATGGGAGAACAATACTCTGGAAGGGATACATGTCCAAGGATCCAATTAAAATATTGGGCTCCAATTCTCTGAACACATGGCGCACTACATCACCTACTAGATCATCAGTAGATGTGGGCATGTAACAGGTGGCCATGTAATTAATGTTTGGTGATACTGCTTGCACATAAGAACCATTTAGGGATGATGGTTAATTTGGAGTTGATTTATGACCAATGAATGTAAGTTGATCAATGATCACAATGATTCCTTCATGCCAAAAACACATCACTCGAAAGAGGGAAGACATAAGAGCCCCCATGACATAGGCATAGTCATGGCCAAGGACTAGATTAAAATCCAATGGGCCTTGGACAACCATCACTTCTATATACACAATATTTCCTCCCAAAGTAATAGGTAACTTAGGACGGATCCCTAATAGTTGACGATTCCTCTGTTAAAAGCTAACAGATTCTCGGTGATGGGGATAAGCTACAATGAACCTAAAGCTTGCCAAGCAGTTGAGGACATAATACTAACAGATGCACCCTCATCTACAATTATGCTAGGTACAACCATATTATAAGCCTATAGTGTAATATGGAAAGCCACATAAGATGGAAGATGATATCCTTCCAGTCAAATCCAATCAAAAGAAGTGACTAAACTACATTGGGCTTGTGTCATAGGAATGGAAAAGCTACACTCATGTGTTATCAGAATGTAATAACTTCTCTCATGCACCTCAGGAACGAGAGGGTTTCCCTCCATTTCATTCTAAACTGAAGAAACCAGAAGAACCTGAGCAGTATGGGGTTCACCCTTTACCTAATAGGTACAATTAATTGAAGGTGGATCTAGGTCTACCATTTTCTCAACTAATGGTTCATCGAGAACAAACTAATGAGACTCACTTTTAGAGAGAGTGGGTTTCACCAAAGATGAATTTTGATCAATCACTTGATCAACTAGCAGAGGAGTAGGGGAAAGCTTTCGATAACCATCTGGAAGACAAGGCTGAGAATATATAACGTTTTCCAACTCTTTGGAAGACTTATCCATAAGAGGACAAAGGTGAATGGGATGATTATCTTCAGACAACGTACAGGGAAATTTTACTTTTCCCTTTTTCCCATGGGCTTTACTATTACTAGTTGAGGGTTTCAAGTGTTTCCTAATTTAAAAAAAAAAAGAAATTAAAAAGGTTAGGGGTCTAATACATTACTCTTACTTTATCCTCTACTCCACCCCCCTCTTCATTTTCCTACCCCACCATTCACGTGCCCATCACATCAATATTACCCACCTTGCGCCTTTCATCAAATCCCCACAATCAATATTTGATCCAATGGCCCACATGAGTTTTCAGCCCCCCTCACCCTCCAAACGTTAATGCCAGGGTGGATCTAAAAACAGTGGTTTCAGACCACTTATGTGTCATGTTTTCACGATTTCACACCCGCCCACACACACTCATTCCACTTACCACTCCATTGGTCCTCTGAAAAGTGGTTTTTACTTTCCCATAAACCACTCCTCCATCGTGATCTTTCACCAATCCCATCGCTCCGCGACGCCACTCTGTCCCATCTGCCTATCATCCCCATTCCTACACTATACCATTGCACATTCAATTCGTTGGATTGTTAGCCAACGAACCCACACCACTTTAGGCTACTCCAACGAGGATTCTCTGAAACTACCAATTCATCATCTCACTCATTTACCGAGTTTTGAATATGTTCTCTTTTTTTTACAGCAGAAGGTGAAGGCTTTCTTGGGCATACACAGTGAAACAATAATACAGTTGCAGAAAGTTTCACTTCTCTACATTTAGTAGACATCCCCCTTCTTGAATCCCATTTTTTATTCATCTCCTTTCTATTTTCCTTCTCTGAGTTCCCTCTTCCTCTCATTCCTTTTTTGTTACAGTTCACCTACAAATTCAAAAAACAGTCCAAGTTTAAAAATTTGTAGAAGACAGCCATGCCACCGAAGAAGAAAGAACAGGAGTTGTTTAATCCAATGATGCACCTAGCAGTGGACTTGGACCATATCCCACTTGCAGACAGAGATTTCAAGATACGTGAAACCATATCTGAATTTGATCTCTTTGACATCTACTTCTGGTGGGAGGAAAAATTTGTTGATGAAATTGATGTATAGGACTCTGGGATACAAATTTGCCTTCTAATATTTTTCCCAAAACCCATAGCTGCCCAGAATTGATTAGAAAATGTTAGTCATGCTATAACCCATAGAAAAGTGTAGTAATAGCCCCAACAAGAGACATATTGTTTACCATTGATGCTAAATCTATATTGTATATGATGTAAGCTCATATCATTGAAGGAGCATCTCCTTTTTCCCATGAAATCCTCAGTGAAATGTACCAAAAACTAAACTTTGCCAAAAGATCTAAAACCCTAGAACTCTTCATGGCTAAACATACTCCACTGCCTAACAAAAATCCTCCATATTCCTCCTCTACTTTCCCCGATAGAACTAGCCATATAGGCACCATACTTTCATATCTGCTAGGATATTATTCATATCAGTGGCTTGATGAGGCTATAATAGGTTTCCTGTCCATATTGTCATCTGATGCAAAGCCCTCTATAATGTTTAATTTCAGGTAGTCCCTGGCAGATGCCATCCATGAGAAATTCATAAATTTCACCATAGAGGAAGTGTTTTAGTATTCTTCAGTATTAGTGTACATGTTTGTTAGGCCCCTATAATACTAGTGTAACCCCTCATTGTTATTAGTACAACCCCCTTATTACATTGTTGTACCCATGTAGTCCCCATAGAAGCCCACTATTGTTATGATTGTGCCCTTACATTATTATTGTTATGTCGACTCTAATTTTAATATGACCCCTTAGACTTCTATATATAGAAAGGAGGTCTTGTCATTTGTATCATCCAAGAATTGTTCATTTGTGTAATGTAAAGGAGGTTGCCCCCTCGAAGAGGTTGGATTATAAGGCGTTGATCTATGTTTTCTATCTTTTTGTGAGCTGGTTTCATAACATTTGGTATGAGAGCGTTGGATTCTAGGGTTTTGCTGCTCCAAATAGGTCATCGTGGAATTTTCACTATAACTTTTTGTCTACGACGCTTTAGACACTAAAAAAAAACCACTTCGGTTGAAATCGTTTTGAAGCTTGGGTATGAATTTCAGAGCCTTTCGTGCTATATTTGCGGAGATATGATCTGAGGAAGTTGTCCTTTTGCAGACTCCCGAATTACATTCCAAACAGGTGACCTGGGGAAAATCGTCATAACTTTGGTTTTGAGCATCAAATTGAAATTTCATCAGAATTTATAGAAAGTAGATGGACTGTATTTCCTATGGATACTTTTCAGATCCTAAGGTCAAAACAGTGACACATGGAACTTCATACAAGTTCACTCTTCTGAAAAGGTATATAATCAGGTCATCTTGCGAGATTGTGCATAACTCTTTCTTGAAGAATCTAAATTCGATCAGACTAGTGCCATTGGAAAGAGGATGTAGAGGGCTACTTCTGGTCACAATTTCAGAACTGGAAGAACTGAAATGACAGAGTTATAGTCATTTCAAGATCGAGATCCTAAAATCAAGAAAAGGCGATATGAGGATGTTTGATGGCAAGGATCCGGTAAATTGGATACTTCAAATGGAGCAATATTTTGATCTACATGGTGTACCACTATTACAAAAGGTATGTATTGCATCTTCATATTTAGAAAAGGATCAATTTTTATGGTATAAAGGGCTTTGTTCTCATAAACAACTTGTTACATGGTCAATTTTCACGAAGGAAATGATAGCACATTATGAGGATACAAAGAGCAACACCTTCTTTAGAGAAACACCACAACAATATTGTCAGAACTTGATAAGGAAAGGAAAAATCATATTGGAACCTGAAGCATTTACAGAACCGAGAAGTTGACAGCTATGAAATCGATCAATTTCAAAGCATCTCATCAAGTGGAAGAACTTACCTGCTGAAGATTTCACATGGAAGGAAAAGAATTTTATACAGAAGCATCAAGAACTACTCAAGTGTTGAGGACAACACTTTTTGAAGGAGAGGGTCATGTTAGGCCCCTATACTACTAGTGTAACCCCTTATTGTTATTAGTACAACCCCCTTATTATATTGTTGTACCGATGTAGTCCCCATAGAAGCCCACTATTGTTATTATTGTGCCCTTACATTATTATTGTTATGTCAGCTCTGATTATAATATGACCCCTTAGACTCCTATATATAGAAAGGAGGTCTTATCATTTGTATCATCCAAGAATTGTTCATTTGTGTAATGTAAAGGAGGTTTCCCCCTCGAAGAGGTTGAATTATAAGGCGTTGATCTATCTTTTCTATATTTTTGTGAGCTGGTTTCATAACAATGTTTGTTTATTTTCAGGCAAACAGATTTCAGTTTGCAATGACCAAGTTGAATGAAGAAGGAGAACCCCAATCTATCATCTTTTGGACAACCTTAGTAATGAAGGATCAAAGGAACTTCACATACAAAACATTCATAGAGATGTTTGTCCATCCAACTATGATCCATCAGATGTGAAAGTAGCATAAGAAATTATTAAGAAGAAGGAGATGGATATAGCAGCCTTGAAGAAACAACTCAAAATGCCTGCCACACATGATCCCCTAACCAAAGAAATAGAGGTGACAGAGAGTGAGAAGGTAGAAATGATGAAATTGATTATGGAACAATCACTCCAAATAAGACAAATGGAAATAGAGATGGAGAAGATGGTACAAGAGAAGGAAAAACCAGCACAATCGACCATCCCTACTATGGAGGCTCTTCCTGTTATAGTTGTTCCTATAGCTACTCCAGCAAATACTACTACAGAGATAGGAAGCAGTATAGAATAGCTAGCCAGATCCATGGAAAGCATGAATCTTCAAACAGAGGAAATCAAGAGACTTGAAACTCAAGTCAACATTTTGCAAGATCAAATTAAAAGAACTGAAAACACACATTCAATAGAAATGTAGAGGGCAAGAACATTAATTGAAAAATTTCAGAAATCTGAAAAGGAATCATCAATTGGCAACACTCTAGGAAAGGTGAAGAAAACTATCTAGAACAATATCATTAATGGCATGAATGAGATCTGGCCCAGCATCCAAATTATATTTGAACAAAAGGAGCTAGTTGAAAAAGCTAAGGAAGCTATTTCAACTACTAACCTAGAACTGGGAGACATGCCAACAACAGCCAACAGAATCATCACATTTATGAATTCAAAGAACAGGTATGAGCTTGAATATTTGGTAGTAGCAAACATGACATAGACCATCCTATAGGAGAAAAAGGTATTAACCTAAAATAACTTGACTGTACAGCTTGAGGAGAAATGTCAAAATTTGGAGCTGACAGTAAACAAATTTTTTAACAGAATTGAGCTTTTAACATAAAAGGGTCTCCCTTCTCTATTTTTCATTAATGACAAACTCATGACTAGAGAAGATTATGTCAAGAGGCTAAAAGACATAGCAAAGGATGTTGTCAATCACTCTAATATCAGAGGCAACATAACAAGAAAAGAAATCCTAGAGGCTATCAACAACCCAATCTATATTGAACATGAATTGAAACACATTTTTACAGTAAAGCCCACATTTGCAAAGTACACTGAAGCATATGAGGTATATCGCAGGTTGATCAAAGTTAAAATCCCAGATGAAGATCAATGGAGTGACTTGTGTGACTACCAAGAGGAACAATACAAGCAAGATTGAAGGAACAATGTAGAGTTGAGTCAGCACCCAGACGAGTCAGTAAAGCCAACACATCATATTAAAGAGCTGCCAAATCAGCCACTACAACATAATTAATTACCCAAAAATGAAATTCAGAAAAAAAGGGACCAGATGTCCAATTTACCTCATCGTGGTCTCTTTGTGGTTACATTAATGAAATTTTAGTTTTGTTGTAATTAATAACAAACTGCCAAGTGTTTACGGCGGTTGTTGTAGATTTTAGTTAAATAGTTCATGCATTGGAAGTATTAGGGGTTGGACCCTAGTAATTGAAAGAATTTTTCTTTTGAAGCACTGTAATTTCGGAGCTGGAGCATTGATAATAAAGACCATTTGCAAGACACCTGATCTATTTTTATCTGGTGATGTTCTTCTTTCTATGTTAAATGTTTCGTTGTTTTATACAATATGCATAATTTAAATCTTATGGGAAAACAAAAAGTTTAGAGTAAGATATGATGTTAGAGCACATAATTTATTTCTATGTTTACCATACACATGTTTTCCTCTGAATTCTGGTTAAAAAATACTTAATTGCTTTTTAACCACCACTGATTTCACCATTCTTTCATTTCATTCTGTATTGTGCTTTAAAGATCCAATAGAAATAGTTAGCTACCCTTGTGAATACTCTGAAAAAATTGATGTTGCAATCCAACTATTGATTCCATAGCCCAATGGAAAAGGTTTAAACAAGATCTACCCCAACCAACCAATTAGTCAATTAATCACTCTTTTATCTATATAACTAGCCTAAAATATTAAAATACTAAGAAGAAAAATCAAAATCTCAATTACACAAAGAGAGCCCTCTCTGAGTCTAAGATGGCTAGATCCTAGACTCCAAAGTGGTTTGATGTGTCCTTTATGATCCTTTTTCTTGCCAATCTTAAAAATCATAGAGTGATAATATAGTGGCGACCATACTGGGGACCTATTGAAAATTTGTCATTTCATTCGAATTTAGAGTACCCAGTCAAAAGCTTTGTATGATAAGATCATTCCTAAGATTGGTTTCTTTTCCACTCTTGTATATATTCAGTTTGTCTATGTTTTAAATCTAAACATTGTCTCCCAAAATAATCTCTACTAGATCCCACCCAGATCGAAATCATCCTACCACAGTGGACAATCCAGAAAAGATCTTAAGAAAAACTCCTAGAACTAAGACCCAAACAAGAAACAGATTCCTTCACAGAGCCAACTCACTCCCTAAAAACTTTGTTACCTTTTAGGATATTTAGTTTGATTACACTTTGAACAAGTATTATTCAGGACTAAATCATAGAATTGGAAAGATCATATTATCTTTGATCCCTCAGTTTTATCAAAAGGCCCAGTGGGAGAACTTTCATCACAAACTAAATCATATCTTCAGTTCTTACTTCATTTTGATACCCTTCAAGATTTAGTAACAGATATCACCTCATAAATTGATGATGCTTACCTTCAACACTCAGTATAATTAACTGCCTTAAACATAGCAACTTCTTCCCTCACATCTCAATCTGCACATATTCAGTCACCAAGTCCTACTGCCTCCATAATTACCACCCCTTCTTTCACCCTTCAACATAAGGTTACTCAAATTCCTTTACTCTCATTTCCTCCTAGTGCTAGCCCAATCTATCCATTGATCAACTTCCTTCAAGTGGTCATCCACCACCACCAATCATGGCAGTCAGGTATGCTCCCTTGGTGTTGCCAGCACCATTGGCCAATATGCCACAAGACTATCAATCCAAAATCACCCTATTTGATGGGATTGGTCCTTTAACAGCCCAACAACATGTGGATAAAATGAATTATTGTTTTGACCTACAAGAGGTAGATGAAGAAAGTGTTAAGCTCAGAATGTTTGCTCAAAGTTTAGGAGGAGAAGTTTGGAAATGGTTTAAAATTTTTCCTGCAAATAGTATAAATTATCTCCCTGCATTCCATAAAGCCCTTCTTAATAGATGGGACGACAAAAAGAACCCTCCATAGATTTTATCAGAATATGAAAATATTAAGAGGGAAGTATGTAAAAGTGTTCAGGACTATTGTGCTAGATTCAATGATACCTATAATGCAATTCCTATAAATCTTAAACCACCACAAGACTTAGCCTTGATAAAATTCCCAGATGGCTTTGATATAGATATGTTCCACCAACTTAGGGAAAGGAATTCCCCAACATTAGAAGCGATGCAAAGAGATGTCATGAGTGTTGAATCAAATTTGCAAGCAAAAAAAGCTAGGATGAAAACTAAAAGAAGGGTGACAATAAGAGAAGAAGCTTCAACTTCTATAGAAAATGCTAAGATTGATTCCTTAGTGAGGACCATGGAAAGAATGATGGAGAGAATAAGTTTGAATGAGAGAAGTGTCCCTAGGGAAAACCAACCTACTCCCCATAATTGAAACCCAAATCCTAGAAGAAACAATCCACAAATCAGACAAAGAGAACAAAGAGGCCCATATCAACAAATTAGGCCCCCATTTCAAGAAAATTATGCTGATGAAGATGTAGGTTTTATTAAAGAAGTTGAGGGAAATAAAATTAATTTAATGGGGGCAAATGAAGATAGTTCTTTTTTTCTTACACAAGAGGAACATGAACTGTTCTTGTTAGCTCAAACAGAGCTGGAATCTAAAGAATCTAAGGACCATAAACATGGATTTGAGAATGCTATACTAGAAGTCCACAGGTAGTATAATCTTAGGAGTAAGAAAAACAGTGACAACTCAAACAAAAAGAACTCTAATAACCCCGCCAAGAATACTGTTGAGCCCGATCTCAAGAGAACAGTTGAAATCTCTAAGAAAAATATAACCAATTTAGAAAAGAAGAAAACAGAGAATGTTACTAGGAAAAAAATTGATGTTTCCACTAAAACTGTCCAAACTGATATCCCTAGTACAAGTCAACAAACTAGACCTATCACCAAAGCATTAGCTGAAAGAGTTGATTTCTCAAATCTGCTTAAAATTCAAACACCATTTAGTATTGAGAATGAACTTGCTAAACTCAAAATTTCTATTCCTCTCACTGAATTGATAAACAAAAATGTGTGCAAGTCTCAAGTCCTAAAATTACTCAACATAGGAGAAATCACCAATACTGTAAACTTGAATTATGATCAACCTGAGTTGCTATTTGGACCAAAATTTGATGGCAAGCTTTAGGAAGGAGGTGTTCCCCCATTTTATGTCAGTCTTAATATCCATGACAAAATTCTTCATATTGCCATGTTTGATTCAGGTGCATCTCATAATCTTATGCCAAAGACTGTTATGGAAACACTTGGACTTGAAATCACTAGATTAGACAAAGGTTTGTACTCATTTGACTCTAGCAAGGTTAGGTGTCTAGGTCTTATCAAGGACCTCTGTGTCACATTAGCCCAGATACCAACAAAAAGTTTAGTCATGGACATAGTGGTAACAAAAATTCCAACTAAGTATGGCATGCTATTGTCACATTCTTGGGAAGATAAGTTACAAGGAACACTTCAAATGGATATGAAATATGCCACAATACCAGTATTTGGCCACCAACGGGACTGTATAGAGAAACCTTAATGAAATATATGGTGAGCAGCCAAGAAAAGCCAAACAACTATTCCCTCTATTATGTCCATACTGATCTTGATTCCTTCATTTTGTATAATGATGGGACTTTAGATACGCAGGTCACTCATGAAGAAATTGACTTTAATGAAAAGAATAACTCACAAGTACCAATGATACAATAGAACCCTGAAATAGAGCCTATTTGGAATATGAATTTTGATGGTTCATGTGGTAGAACAGGTTCTGGGGCAGGAGTCTGGCTGTACAATTCAAAGACTAATCAGGGTGAAGGTCATTCTTACAAATAGAATTTTTTGTGCACAAACAATATTGCAGAATATGAGGCATTACTATTAGGCTTGAAATTTCTTAAAAACTTAGGTGCTAGAAGAATTTGAATACAGGGAGATTTCGAATTGATCATAAAACAGATTAAAGGACAATATTTTGCAAAGCATCCTAGATTGAGAGAGTACAGAAATGTTGTGATTGATTTCCTAAAAGCATTTGAAGAATATGACCTTGCTGTCATCCCAAGGATTCAAAATGTACTGGAAAATGGTTTAGCTTTTTCAACCAGCACTTGCAAATTACCTCACCCAAACAAACAACACACAATCGAGGTGAAACATTGTCCTGCAGTACCTGATAACATGAGATGCTAGAAATGTTTTGGAAGTGATAAACAAATTGAAAGTTTTTTACAATCAAAAGATGAATTTGAAAATAGTAAAATAGATTTTGAGGATGGGCTAGACAAACAAATTGATGCACATATTAGTGTAGAGAAACTTGTTGTTTATGATGTAAATATTTCAGCAAATAAAACTGTACATAAATTGAAATACATAAAGACCCAGAAAAAGAGGAATTCAAAGTACTTCAACTCAAGGATAACATTTTGCCTAGAAGGCTTACCCCTTTGGAAGAACTGTTTGACTTTAATGATGCTACCAAAAATGGAACCAATAGGAACAAACATCGAAGAATGCGACATAAGCAGTGAGCAAAACCCCAAAATCATAAAACTGTTAAAATCATTACCCATCATGGAAAAACGAAGGTATATATATCTTTTTAAATAATTCATAGATGTATTTTCTTGGATCTATGAGGATTTTAAAACTTATGATACTAGCATTATACAACAAAAAATTCCAATCAAGGAAGACCAGAAACCGTTTAAGCAAAAGCTGTGTAGGATAAATCTTGTCCTATTGCCCCTAGTTGAAAAGGAAATCAACAAAATGTATGAAGCTAAAATCATAGTTCCAATCAGGTATTTCAAATGGGTGTCCAATATTGTGCCTACAAGAAATAATACTGGTGAAATAAGATTGTGCATTGACTTTATAAATCTAAACAAGGTTTCCCTTAAGGACAACTACCCCTTACCAAAAATGGATCACATATTACAAAGAGTAGTAGGTTCTAGTAGGATCTCCTTGTTAGATGGTTTCTAAGGGTATAATCAAGTTTTAGTATTTCCTGATGGTCAAGATAAAACATCTTTCGCTGCTCCCTAGGGAACTTTCATGTATTTGAAAATGGCCTTTGGATTAAGGAACGCTGGTGCTACTTTCCAAAGAGAAATGGACATTGCTTTTGCAGATGAAATTGGACATTTTATTGTGATTTATCATGATGACATCACACTTTTCTAAAAACCTGATGAAGAACACCTAGCACATTTGAGAAGATTATTTGCAAAATGCAGAAAATTTGGTATCTCACTGAATCCCAAGAAAACATTGTTTGGGCTTGAAGAAGGCAAACTTCTAGGCCATATCATTTCCAAATATGGAATCAGAATTGACCCCAGTAGCATTGAAGGTATCCTTAAAATCAGTCATCTAAGAAACAAAAAGGAACTTCAATCTTTTATTGGAAAAAATATTTTTTTGAGAAGATTTATAGCAAATCTTGCTGAACTGCTTAGAAATATAGCAAATATGCTCAAGAAAGATACAAAAATTAAATGGAATGTCAAAGCTAAACAATCCTTTGATCTGGTCAAACATGCATTAACAAAAGCTCCAGTTTTAATTAGCCCATACTTTACCAAAGATTTTATTATCTTTTCTTTTGCATCTGAACATACTATTACAGTTGTACTATTACAAAAAACTGAGAATGATATGAACATCCAATAGAACTATTTAGCAAATCTTTGAGAGATGCTTCTTTAAAATACAATATCATGGAAAAACAAGCATTCACTCTGGTTAAAGCAATAAAATATTTCAGAGTTTATATTTTACATTCTCATATCATTGCTTATGTGCCTAATGTGATTGTCAAATATATTCTAACACAAAATGGACCTGATGGAAAGAGAGGCAAATGGATAGATGTTATTCTGGAATATGATATAGAAATCAAACCCACCAAGTTGATCAAAGGACAAGGATTAGCCAAACTAATGGTTGAATCAAATTTTAATGCACTAGATATCAACATGGTATTTGCCTTGGATGATCATGAAGAGCTGGCGACTCCACCAATAGATGAAGCATTCTTAAATTCCCCCTGGTATGCAGACCTTTTGTATGTTCTATTCAATATGAATAATCCTCCTAGATTATCCAAAACAAAGGCTAGATTTCTAAAATTAAAAGCAGTCAATTTTGCATTATCGAAAACACATTATATTGGAAAGATGTTGGAGTTTTATTACTCAAATGTTTGTTAAAAGATGATGCTAAGCCAGAATTCCATGAAGGTCACTATGGAAGCCATGTTTATTGGAAAAAAGTTGCTAATAAAATCCTTAGAGTTGGTTTCTATTGGCCTACCCTCTTCCTAGACATCCATAAGATGGTAACTGCTTTCCATAAATCCCAAATCTTTGAAGGAAAGAGAAAAGTATTACCCTTACCCCTGAAACCCATCTTTGTTGAAAGTCCTTTCCAATCGTGGGGATTGGATTTCATTGGCGAAATTCATTCTCCATCCTCTGCCCAATACAAATGGATCCTGACTACCACAAACTACTTTACCAAATGGATAGAAGCCATCCCTTCCAGAGCCGCTACTGATACTATTATTATAAAATTCCTTGAAACCGATATCTTTTCCAGATTTGGCTGGCCTAGGAAACTTATCACTGACAATGTTGTAGCTTTCAAATAAAAAAAGATGGTGGATTTTTGTCACAAATACCATATTTCTTTGGGTCATTCAACATCTTATTACCCTTAAGGTAATGGGTTGGTTGAATCCTCAAACAAAAGTTTGGTAAATATCATTAATAAGATATTGGAGGACAATAAGAAGTCATGGCACAACAAATTGATTAACGCACTATGGGCAAACAGATTGACTACAAAGAAATCAATTGGCATGTCCCCATATCAACTGGTTTATGGAATGGATGCAGTTTTCCCTTCTTCCATGGGAGTGCTAGTCATGAAGATTCTTCAAGAGATACAAACTAAACCTAATGATATAAAAAGAAGGATAAATTAGACAATTCAGTTGCAACACTCCAGAGAAGAAGTATACAATAAGGCCCAGATTGTCCAGGAAAACATAAAGAATTTTTTTGACAAAAGAACCAAAGCTGATGATTTCATCTTGGGAGACAAAGTGTTGAAATGGGACTCAAGAAGAGAAGATAAAGGGAAGCAAGATAAATTTGAAAATCTTTGGAAGGGTCCATACATTGTTTATGCTTTCAGAGGAAATAATGCATTTTTTCTTAAAGAATTGTATGGAACAGAGCTGCCAAGAGGTCCTGTCAATGGCAGGATGCTGAAGCAATACTTCTCATAAGCACAAAGATCTCCCTCATTCAATTGTAAATACCACATTATTTTATTTTTTTGATTGGATGAATCATTTGACAAAGTTTGAAACCTGCTTTTGATTAAATTACTACAAAAGGAAATCAGATTGAAGACAACGTAGAAATGAGAGCTTAAGGCTACTAATCTAATGTTCTTGACACTTCACCCTGAGAAGTGCCATCTCCAGCTGGAGCCACTATTAGGGTCCTATAATTTATAAGATCTCAAGGTGATTGACTATCTCACATTTTGCATATTTCAAATTGTTCATAGATCTCAATATTCAATTGATTTCCAAAAACAAAAATAGGGTATTAAAAAAAAAAAAAAGAGGAAAAGAACGAAAGAAAAAAATGAAAAGAAAATAAAACCCCAAATATTGTTCAATTCATACAGTCTAAGCATGTTTGAACAAATTTCAATTTTTGTTGATAGGATAGAAAATAAAGATCTGCCAAACAGTTCAAGATTGGCAAACCAGTAGCTAGGTAGAAATGAAATTGGTTCAACTATTCAATCTGGACCAATAGGAGAAATAAGTGATAGAGTATGTTAGAAAAAAAAGAAGAAGGGAGAAAGTAAGAAGGGGTCTGCAAGTACAAATGCACCTTGCAAAGAAAAGGAAAAATATTAGATTGGAAACAAAAGGGTAGGTAGATTGAGAGAATTACAATGAGAAAAGGACATGAAAAGTTCCTTTAATGTTTTATGACATAGTTCATGTGTTTTCCTAATGTTAATAAAAAATAAATTAAAAAGGTTAGGGGTCTAATACATTACTCCTAACTTTATCCTATACTCTCCCCCCCTTTCATTTTCCTACCCCACCATTCACATGATCGTCACATCAATATTAACAACCCTGCACCTTTCATTAAATCCCTGCAATTGATATTTGATCCAATGCCCCACATGACTTTCCGGCCCCACCTCACCCTCTGAATGTTAAAGGTGGGGGGGAGGGCGGGGCATCTGAAATCAGTGGTTTCGGACCACTTATGTGTCATGCTATCATGATTTCACATGCCCCTACTCATTCCACTTACCACTCCATAGACCCTTTGAAAAGTGGTTTTCACTTTCCAATAAACCACCCCTCCATTGTGACCATTCACCAATCTCGCCACTCCGCAATGCCACTCTGTCCCATCCGCCTATCACCTCCATTCCCGTGCTATACCATTGCACATTGAATTCGTTGGACTGTTAGCCAACAGGCCCGCGCCACTTCAGGCCACTCCAACAAGGATTCTATGAAACTACAAATGTATCATCTCACTCATTTACCGAGTTTTCCATGTGTTATCTTTTTCTTACAGGAGAAGGTGAAGGCTTGCTCGAGAATACACAATGAAACAATAACACAGCTGCAGAAAGTTGCACTTCTCTTCATTTAGCAGAGATCCACCTTCTTGGATCCCATTTTCTATTCATCCCCTTTTTATTTTCCCTCTCTGAGTTCCCTATTCTTCTCATTCATTTTTTGTTACAGTTCACTTGCAAATTCAAAAAATAGTCCAGGTTTAAAACTTTGTCGAAGACAGCCATGCCACCAAAGAGGAAAGAACGAGAGTTTTTCAATCCAATGGTGCATCCAACAGTGGACTTGGACCATATCCCACTTGCATACAGAGATTTCAAGATACATGAAACCATATCCAAATTTGATCTCTTTGACATCGACTACTGGTGGGAGGACAAATTTGTTGATGAAATGGATGATATAGGAATTTGGGATACAAAGTTCCCTTTCTATATTTTTCCTAAAACCCATAGCTACCTAGAATTGATCATAAAATGTCAGTCATGTTATAACCCACATCAAAGGGTAGTAATAGCCCCAGCAAGAAACATACTATTTACCATTGATGCTAAATTTATAATGCAAATGATGCAAGATCCTATCATTGAGGGAGCATCTCCTTTTTCCCATGAAATCCTAAGTGAAATGTACCAAAGACTAGACTTTTCCAAAAGAGCTAAAACCCTAGAAATCTTCATGATTTAACATACTCCAATGCCTAACAAAAATCCTCCATATTCCTCCTCTGCTTTCCCTGATAGAACCAGGCATATAGTCATTGTACTTTCATATCTGCTAGGATATTATTCATATCAGTGGCTTGATGTGGCCATAATAGGTTTCCTGTCCATATTGTCATCTAATGCAAAGCCCTCTATCATGTTTAATTTCAATAAGTTCCTGGCAGATGCCATCCATGAGAAATTCATAAATTTCACCAAAGAGGAAGTGTTTCAATATTCTTCAGTATTAGTGTACATGTTTGTTTATTTTCAGGCAGATAGATTTCAGTTTGCAATGACCAAGTTGAATGAATAAGGAGAACCCCAATCTGTCATCTTCTAGACAACCTTAGTAATGAAGGATCAAAGGAACTTCACATACAAAAAAATCATAGAGATGTTTTTCCATCCAGCTATGATCCATCAGATGTGAAAGCAGTAGAAGGAATTATTAAGAAGAAGGAGATGGATATAGTAGCCTTGAATAAACAACTCAAAATTCCTGCCACACATGATCCCCTAACCAAAGAAATAGAGGAGACAGAGAGTCAGAAGGCAAAAATGATGAAATTGATTATGGAAAAGTCACTCCAAAAAAGACAATTGGAAACAGAGATGGAGAAGATGGTACAAGAGAAGGGAAAAGAAGCACAATTGACCATCCCTACTATGGAGGCTCTTCCTCTTACAACTGTTCCTACAACTACTCCAGCAACTACTACTATAGAGATATGAAGCAGTACAAAACATCTAGCTAGATCCATGGAAAGCATGAATCTTCAAACATAGGAAATCAAGAGACTTGAAACTCAAGTCAACTTTCTGCAAGATCAAATTAAACTAATTGAAAGCACACATTCAACAGAAATGCACAGGGAAATAACATTAATTGAAGAATTGCAGAAATTTGAAAAGGAATCATCAATTAGCAACACTCTAGGAAGGGTGAAGGAAATTATCTGGAACAATATCATTAATGGCATGAATGAGATATGGCCCAGCATCCAAATTGTATTTGAATAGAAGGAGCTAGTTGAAAAAGCTAAGGAAGTTATTTCAACTACTAACCTATAGCTGGGAGACATGCCAACAAAAGCCAATAGAATCATCAAATTTATGAATTCAAAGAACAAGTATGAGCTTGAAGAGCTAGGAGTAATAGACAGGACAAAGACCATCCTACATGTGAAAAAGGTATTTACAAAAAATAACTTGACTATACAACATGAGGGGAAATGTCAGAATTTGGAGCTGACAGTAAATGGATTTTTTAACAGAATTGAGATTTTAACACAAAAGGGTCTCCCTTCTCTGTTTTTCATTAATGACAAACTCATGACTAGTGTAGATTATGTCAAGAGGCTAAAAGACATATCAAAGGATGTTGTCAATATCTCTAATATCAAAGGCAACATAACATGAAAATAAATGTTAGAGGCTATGAAAAATCCAATCTAAATTGAACATGAATTCTAACACGTTTTTACAGTAAAGCCCACCTTTTCAAAGTACACTGAAGCAGATGAGGTATACTATAGGTTGATCAAATTCAAAATCCCAAATGAAGATCAATGGAGTGACTTGTGTAACTACCAAAAGGAACAGTACAATCTGGATTGATGGAACAATGCAGAGCTGAGTCAGAACCCAGCCGAGTCAGCAAAGACAACACACCATATTAAAGAGTAGCCAAGTCAACCACTATAGAAGAATTAACTACCCAGCAACGACATTCAGAAAAAAAGGGACCAGATGTCCAAGATACCTCATCGTGGCCACTTCGTGGTTACATTAGTCAAATTTTATTTTTGTTGTAATTAATAACAAACTGCAAAGTGTATACGACAGTCATTGTATATTTTAGTTAAATATTTCATGCATTGGAAGTATTAGGGGTTGGACCCTAGTAATTGAAAGACTTTTTCTTTTGAAGCACTGTAATTTTGGAGCTGCAGCATTGATAATAAAGACCATTTGCAATACACTTGAGCTATTTTTATTTGGTGATGTTCTTCTTTCTGTGTTAAATGTTTTGTTTTTTTCTATAGTATGCATCATTTAAATCTTGTCGTAAAACAAAAAGTTTAGAGTAAGATATGTTGTTAGAGCACCTTATTTCTATCTGTGTTTACCATATACATGTTTTCCTCTGAAGTCTGGTTAAAAGGTACTTAATTTCTTTTTAACCATCACTGATTTCACCATTTTATAATTTCATTCCTGATTGTGCTTTAAAGATCCATTAGAAATAGTTAGCTAACCTTGTGAATGATTTGAAAAATTTGATACCGCAATCCAACTGTTGACTCCATAGCCCAATGGAAAAGGTTTAAACAAGATCTACCCCTACCATCCAATCAATCAATTAATCACTCTTTTATTTATATAGCTAGCCTAAAATATTAAAATAGTAAGAAGAAAAATCAAAATCTCAATTATACAGAGAGATCCATCTCTGAGTCTAAGATGGCTAGATCCTAGACTGCAAAGTGGTTTGATGTGTCATTTATGATCCTTTTTCTTTCCAACCTTAAAAATCATAGAGCAATAACAGCTACCTACCATAGTCCTGCCTGCTAGATACTGTGCACTTTTCCAATCAGTTCTATGCTAGGGACCCGAATTATGAGCCACTTTTTCAGGGCTAGGGCTCAGGCCTCTGCTTATAACTCAGTGAAACTTCAAGAAATGATGAATGAAATAGAGACAAAGATTATAAATGAAAAATTGAACCAAGGCTTGAGATGACTTCTTCCAACTGAGACTGACATTCCGTCGAACACTTGGTAAACATGCAACCTATAGGTCATGAATGCATATCTAAACATAAGGATCTAGAAACTTACATGAGTTTTAACAAGAAGGACCAATGGCTTCTCACAATAGTTTTTATAACACCAATTAGGTCATGCATTCATTATTCATTCAGATACAAGTAAAAACATGAAGAGAGCCATGACTGAGATCTGTCAAATAACCATGCTTATAACCAACATATAACGAGATAAATAAAAATGATAGGAAATCCATTTATGCCACATAATAACAAGTACATTTACTCATCAAAATCAATAGAAACTTAGTTTTTATTAAACATATGCAAAATCCAATCAGGTATGGGACTTCCACGTACCACCCGACAATAGATTGGGTTGAATCAAATCTTTATTTTAGGAAATCACCCCACTGCCATATTCCAAGAATTAATGTGGGATCTCATGGGATAAACCAATCAATAAACAACCAAAGGAATCCAAAGGTTAAACCACCTCCACCCTCACCATACCTTGATATCACCTAAACCGGTTCCAAGATCACAAAACCAAATCAAGCTTGGATGCCTCAGAATTCCTTTACCATCCCTTGAGAAATTTTCCTTTCTCCACCCACCTATTGAGGGCTTCCAAGAGAAAACCATCTCCACCCCTAACCCTTGGGATTTTCCTAAGACCACCTCACCAAGATCCAAAAACTTCCAACAATCCAAATCTCAACCATGAATGAATCCCATCACACCATGGCTATCTAGAAATGGCAAAGCAAGGCTAAAACCATTGTCAAATCTTGGCAAAATCCATGCCACCGAAAACAAATAAACCAAATATACACATGCATATACCATGCATGCCAAAAGAATTTAGGAAATAATACATGTAGCATTTCACCTGCAAGTATTCTCGTTGAAGCTACTTGATCCATCTTTTCCTTGCTTGATCCTTGCTTGATCCTTGCTTGTTTTCTTCCCATGTCTTTCCTTTTCTTTCCCTATCCTTCCTTTGCTTTCTTGCTTTCCTTCTCCTCTTAGTGCTCTTGTCCTCTCTGAGACTAAATAAAAAATAAAACTGACAAAAGGCTACCAATTGTTGCTCTGATATCTTTTTATGCTTAGTGCTTCAAGTTTCTTTATTTTCCTTAATTTTCCTTCAATTTTCTGCTCACATGTAACCTGTGACCTTTCACCCTTCTTTTCTCCTACTTTCCTTTATTTTCATAAATAAAATGCCAATAATGCCTTTTTTCCTTTCCAAATCCTTTTTCATTTCCTTTTCCAATTTCCCCTTAGCCATAAACACAACAAGTGATGCCCACTAGGATAGTTTTCCCAACATTCAACTTGGAATAACTATCGCTTGACCTAGATCTTATTTTTCCTTTTTTATCTTTCTTACATGAACTTTTAGCCCGGGGTTGTTACATAAACCATCATAATTAGTTCAATAGAACACAATAACTTGTAGACAACATTCATCAATGTTGTAAATTTATAAACAATCTACCAACAATAAGGTAAACTAAGTAGGCTATATTTGCTTTTGCCAAGTGTTGACAGACATTAGGACTGGATGCTTCATATGGATGATGTGGTGTGGTGTAATACCCTATAGATCAAGGTCACATGGAAATGTTCCATAGGGAATTGAAAAATGATGAAAATGTGGAGAGGAATTACCACTTTAGAAATTAATAAGTCTAAACATTCTACTTTATAAACATTTTCTGGTAATCATCACCAAAATCCGATATAGTGGTTGGTTAAATTGAAATTTTCATTGCTTAAATTACATTTGTTAATGTAGTAAGGGATTTAATAGCCTGAAAATCCCTTATCACGCCCAAATTGTGCAATCTCAATAGCTCATATTTGAAAACCAACAAGCTTCTAAATTTCTAGCTAGATTTTGGGTAAAAGTGATAAGAAAATATTACCTAGGAAAAATTCAAAAAGTAGAATGTTTATTACTATTTACAAATGCCAAGTTGGAATAAGTGGCATATCCTCAACATGGAAAATGGAGCGCTAAAGTGAATCCAAATGGTTACATTTTTTAAACATAGCTAAAGTGAATCCAAATGGTTACATTTATCAAACATATAAGGATATTTTTTGGATGGTCCATGAATAATTGATAAAGGCTTTACTCAATTTTAAAATTGGGAATGAATTGAGAGTCATTGATACATTTTAAGGTTATTTTTGTGGGTTAGAAATAAAACTAAATGAGAAACAAAAATTAATAGATTAGATGAGATCAATATGCCACAATGCAATAAAATCAAAGAAGAAACTATCCTTGAGTCCATGCATGGTGATAAATGCTCATTGTTATATATCTTCACCCTTGGGCTTACTTTCCTCTTCCTCGCTAGTGAAACCATAGTCATTCTTAGGTTATCTCCATAGCCATCTTGGACCTTTATATTAAATTTTTAAATAATATTTACATATCTTGAGTACACCAGTGGAAGGTATTACCACATGGTACATATAAAACATGTTTATCACAATTAGATGCCTAACCACTCACTAGTTATGCCTTGGCCTCGCACTATACACTAGAAATTGGCATGAGACATTTACTTGACCTACACATGGGTTCATTTATTTAAGCTCATATGGTTTGGCTTCCATCATCATAAAGAATTATTTACAATTTATACATAAATTAATTGAAAAGATGCAACATGTCAAAAATGGACTACGAAAATTGGCATACTCATGTAGCATTATCAATAAGGAAAAATAAGAACTCCTAAAGACGATCATCCAAGGAATAATAAACATTTGAAAATCGTAATTTATGAGTCTTATTACTTGCTCAAGCACTCAATGGATGTATACCAATGTTGCTCCTTGCCTTGATGGGAGTTATAGATTTCAACATAGAAGCAACTCTATCTATGCATCCCTTGAGATTCATATCATTTACATGGATAACCATTGGAAGTATTCCAAGAAGAAATGAAACATATTCACAATATTTCATTATTGGGATTAGCAATGGGAATTTTGTCCAAATTGAGTGTGACTTGTGTAAGCCTTTCTCATAAAACATCAATTTCATATTTAGTTGTCACTCTACAAATTTTTCCCTAGACATATGCCAACTACCACCAATTATAGACATACCATCATAATTAGATAAAAAAATGTGAGAATTTGTAGACAATGTTCATCAGTGTTGTAAAATTGTAAACAACCTACCAAAAGTAAGGTAAAATGAGCATGCTATCTTTACTCATTCCAAGTGTTAACAAATATTAAGAACACAAATCCAATTAGACAAGATTGAAATTTCCTTAAGTCTAGAGCAAGCACATTCTTGTTAAGAATAAACCAAAAATTATTTATTGAATCAAGATACAAATTTACAATGAATACACAATATTATATTGTTTAATGAATCAAATGCCAATCCAAGAGAGTACTGTTGAGTATTTCACATGTGGAGATCTTAAGTATGATGATGACTACCAATTGTAATAATAAATATGTAAGACTATGTGTAATGTTGTCATACAAGTTATGAGCCACTACAAAATTGGTAATTAAATTTTGAGAAAAGTCCTCTAAATCATCATCATACATAAATTAGGCCCTTCGAGCTTATCACCTCATATGATTATAAATTTTCATGATTATATTAAATCTCCATATAACGAAAAAATATAACATACAATTTCTATCTATAAAATAAGTTAATAAATAAAAATATTGAATAATTAACTATAAATAAATACCAAAACTAATACATGGTCTTCATTTTGCAATAAATTTTATTTAATAATAATTATTCTTAACAAAAAAAATTAATAAAAAAGTGTGATATAAAAATTGAAGGGGTCTTACTCTTGTTTTCAACAAAGTCTCTTTCCCCTTAATATTATAAATTGTATTCAAAACCATTAAAAAAATATCTCATTCAATAATCATTATTCTGAACAACTGAGAAGCATCTTATTCAATAGTTATTATTCTTAATGACTAAGAAAGTATCATAGCTTATAAAGAGATTTTTCAAATGAAAATATGTATATTTCCTTTTTCCTATACTGAAGGGGAATGACATACAAGAAAAAGTTATTTGAATATAATAATTAACTAAATTATCATATTTTAATTAGAAATTTAGAAAATATATTTACATTATTAAATACTGAAACACACAAATACATATATATTATTTTAAGATAAATAAATTATTTAGATTGCATAATCAACTAATTTAGCAAACTTCTTAATCCCATATCAATATAGAGAATTAATTAACTAAAAAATATCTTTGAACCTATGTAAGTCTAACCAACACCTAAAAACTAAAAGCATACTCCTCTAACATATAATCACATCTAAAATAAAAATTATATGATATAACCATTCAAATTAATTGGAATAATCTAATAAAATCATTTTTCTCCACAAATATGTGCTAACCATTAAATGGAGTAACATATTCTAATCATTTTCTTCCACAAACATGTTCTAATCAGAATATGGAATGATTTGGTCAGTCCCCTATCCAAGGCAATTCAATCCATTTTTTGAACTCTTATGGATTTTGGCAACCAATTGCTCTAGCGATGCCTCAACCTCTTGAAGGGTCAGTCATTCATGAGGATCCACTTTGGTACACATCATTATTACATTCACCAACCACACAACAATTCCATGTCCCATAATTTCACTTACATCATGTGATTCTTTTTCTTCATCTTCTTCTTCCTTCCTAATCTCCTCCACCAATTTCTCGTCAATCACCACCAACAATCTGTTGGGGAATGCATCGCCCAACCAACTTTGAAATGTCAAACATGATTTCCCTTCTTTTGAGAATAATGGACATATGGGCTTCTTTCCTGTCATCGTTTCCAACATCAAGATGTCATAGCTATATATGTTCCCTTTCATAGATGGGTGCCCTCCTATACCATATTTTGTAATCAACATATATAGAACTTTTATCAATGACTCATATATATTCAATATACAATATTTCTCAACCAATCAAGTGTATTAGTGTTTACCTAGTGAAATGTAACTAACAAATCCTCTCACAAAACTAGAGGTGTCCCTTAAGATTACTATTGTTGAATTGGCATGCACTTGTGATGACATCATCAAGCATGAAATATTGAAATTGACAACATGGGCTATCATCGACTCATCCAATCAAACATTGGAAAGTTTTAGATTGCAATGAATAATGGTCAGAGAGAAGTGATTGTGAAGATATGTCATTCCGTGAGCCACGTCCTTGAGAATGCTCAGTCGTCCTTTTTAGACCCCACCTGCAATTATTTTGACTATAATGCAAATTCTTATCTAGGCTCCCCTCTGAGATGAACTCCATAACCAACGATTTTACTTGCAAACTTCAACATATGCTCGACGTTCTCACCATATTTCGATGTTAGACTCTTCCCAACATCTTGCATTCTTTTATAAGCCTTCTATATGCACCTCATGATGTGGCAGAGAGTATAAATTTGAAAGAAACGAGTGTGCCATTGTCTAATATGCCCTTATACACTGACCCATGGATGCCACATCCCACTAGGTTATCCCAGTTAAAACCTTTACTTGCTTTGTTAACCACTTTCTCACTTATAATCTTTGTCTCGTGGAGTTGGCTCCTGAGCATCATCCCTAATCTCACTGAAATAGTTTCCAACCATGTATATTTTATACTACAAAAATATATCAAAATCATTAAGACTAGACAAGATACCTATAAAAAAGCTAACCTAACTGAAGTGGCAAAGATAACTACCTCTAAGCCATTAGTACGACATCTTGGTAGAAATTGGTTGGTTCCAATATAACTGCCACATCAAATGGAAAATCCACCAAAGATGAGCCCACGATATTCTAAGAGAATAAACTATTCTAAACCAAAACTTCCCTTAATGGAGCATCACCCATGTACTATCACCCAAAATACCAAAGAGGTAGACTCATAACAGTGTTTATGTCAGAAAACCTAGAATAATGATTTTCCAACCCCCCACGACTTCACTAGAAGAGTAAATCCAATTCCTTGGAGACCTGGACTTTGACCCAACTAGATAACCCAGGGGCCCAATATAAATTATGCACACATAGGGCTCCAATCTAGTCCCTCATCAACCTAGAAGAAAAAACCACTACATTTACTTGAATATAAAAGACAATAACATAATAAGAATTTCATTCCCTTACCATGGGATGGAGAGATTTCCCGTGATTGATACTAGGAAATAAGGATAAAAGTACTAACCCAAATGGACTGGCTCTCCCCTTCAATCACAGACAAAAACAACCAATTATTTTTTATAGCAAACAACTTCAGACCCAACATGAAGGAATTAAATGGGATGGGAGGATAAGGAACATAATGACTATATTCATGAAAACTATTAATACCAAACACAAACAACCCCACCCAATTCAGAATAGTAGACACAAAAATCAAAACCCTCCTCCCCTCGAGATACCAATCAAGCCAAATCCCCCCACAACTGTCCCAGAGCACCTAAGCCTTTTCAACGAGCACCAAAAATAACCTTCTTCCCCTAAGAAGAAATAATAATTAGACAAATATGAAATGAAATAATGTACCTAATAGTCTTGAAGAAAAATACCCATTTTCCATGCAATAGTCATGCACCCATCATTTTTTCATTCCACAGTGTTGTCACGATACCACGAGCTTACATGTCACTGAGTTGGACCCAACATTTCTGTGGAAGGGGGGGGGGGGGGTTTCTATAACACAAGAGAAGAGATTCCAAATAATCCCCATTAGCTAGTAAGTTTCCTGAACTCTGAGATAAAAAGTTGCTCTAGAGCTCAAAGACACCAAGGCAATTATAAACTAACAATTCCACAATCTCTTCATCCAGCCTCCACAAACACTCCCATTCCAGGTTGAAGATAACAAAACGCCTATGTCTCAAATACATCCACCCCTATCCACTCACCCTTCTAAATACTCGATCTTTCTCTCTTGGTCAAATAAACCTACCATACAGCCTGCTCTCCACCGCTTGCCATAATTGAATCAAATGAAAACCTTCCATAATTTCCCCCTATTGCTCCACACTAGTGCATTGGTTTTGAACACTATACACAACTCACACAAATAGCTCCAGACCTGATGCTAGTAATCCACACATCACTCATGTCCTAGGCCTGAGATTAGTCTTCATTACACTCTTGTGGGGTTGACGCCATGTTTACACACGTGTTTTCCAACTGGGGTGGCTATGTTCCCCTCCTTCTATCTGTCAAGCTTGTCACCCCATTCGAGGGGGATCATTTACTATTATTGATATTAATACTATTGATTAATATTTTAGTTATTGTAATAATAATTTACACTTATTGTTTGTAAATTATCGATGGTATTATAATATGTATAAATCAAAATAATTTGATATTAAAGTATGAAGCCCACCTATATCTTTCACTTTTGGAATTTTTTATAATGCCAAAATTTCCATTATTCACCAACAATGGGTGCAAACCTTATATGATCTAATAGAAAAACCATTAAACATATTGCACTAAGTAGAAGGAGAGTGTAGCAGGTCGAAAGTGGAAAATAATGATGCAATAGTTCATATAGAATCCACCAACCAAATCCATGTGGATGCTTCATATGGATGACATGTGGTGGGGTGTAATACCCTATAGAGCAAGGTCAGATGGAAATTTTCCATAGGGAATTGAAAAATGATGAAAACTTGGAGAGGAATTGCCCCTTTAGAAATGAAGAAGTCTAAAAATTTACTTTATAAACATTTTCTACTATTCAGCACCAAAATATGATTAAGCTATGTTGGTTAAATTGCAATTTAATTTTCTTAAATTGCATATTTTAATGTAATAATGGATTTAATACCTAGAAAACCCTTATCACACGCAACTTGTGTAATCAAAATAACACATATTTGCAGAACCAAAAATCTTCTAAATTTCTAGCTAGAATTTGGGTAAAAGTGATTAGAAAAATGTACTGAGGAAAAATTCAAAAGGTAGAATGTTTAGTACTACTTTCCAAATGGAAAGATAACATAAGTAGCATACCTTCAACGTGGAAAAGGGAGTTCTCAAGTGAATCCAATTGGTTACATTTATCAAAGATAAGAGGTTATTTTTTTGGATGGTCATCAATAGATGCTTTTCTCAATGTCAAATTTAGGAATGAATTGAGGGTCATCAATTATTTTAAGGTTATTTTTTTGGGTGAACAATACAACTCAATGAGAATAAAAAATTATTAGAATATATGAGATCAATATGCCACAGTGCAATAAAATCAAATAAGACACTATCCTTGAGTTCTTGCATGGTGAATAATGCTCATTTTGATTTACCCTCTCCCTCAATCTTATCTTCCTCTCCTTGTTAGTGAAACCACAACCCTTCTTATGCTCTTTCCATAGCCACTTCGGACCTTTCTATTAAATTTTGAAATAATATTTACATATCTTGAGTACATCATGGAAGATACTACCATATGTTACATATAAAACATGCTTAGCACAATTAGTTGCATAATCATTCACTAGTTGGTGCTCTTGCAAGTCTATGCACTAGGAATTTCTTACACATATGTTGATTTATTTAAGCTTATATAGTTTTTTTTTCCATCACCGTAAAGAATTATTTACAATTTATACATAATTTAATTCAATAGATCCAATTGGTCAAAAATGGGTACAAAAATTAGCATACTCATATAGCATTATCAACAAGGAGAAAAGAACAACTCCTAAAGATGATCATCCAAGGAATAATAAACATTGAAAAATCCTAACTTATGAGTTTTATTACTTGCTCAACCACTCAATGGATGTATGCCAATGCTACTCCTTGCCTTGATATGATTTGTAGGTTTCAATGTAGAAGAAACTACTATATGTACATCCCTTAAGATTCATATAAAGGAAACATTGCATCCTTTAAAAGGAGAATCATTGGAGTTAATTCCAAGAAGATACGAAACATATTCACAATATTTTCATTAATAAGATTAGCAATATAGAGAATTTCGTGCAAATTGAGAGTCACTTGTGTGAGCCTTTGTCGTAAAATATCAATTTCATATTTAGTTGTCACTCTATATATTTTTTTCTAGACATAGGCCAACTACCCCCAATTATAGAAAAACCATCATATTTAGATCAATAAAAGGTGAGAAATAAAAGGTGAGAATTTGTAGACATCGTGTTGTAAACTTGCAACCAGCCTACCAACAATAAGATAAATGGAGCATGTTATCTCTACTTGTGCCATGCGTTAACAAATATTAGGGATGCAAATCCAAGTAGACAACATTGAAAGTTCCTTAAGTCTAAAGCAAGCACATTCATGTTAAGAATAAAATAAAAAATATTTATTGAATCAATATACATATTTACAATAAATGTACACAATATTCTAATGTTTAATGAATCAAATATTAATCTATGAAAGTACTATTAAGTATTTCATTTGTACATATCTATAATATGAGGATGACCAACAATTATAATATTAAATATGTAAGAATATAACTAATGTCTTCACACAAGTTTTGGACCACTACAAAATTTGTGATAAAATTTTGAGAAAAATAATCCCACTTATTATCACATATAAATTAAGCTCTTCCAACTTATCTTATATGATATAAAATTTCATAATTAGATTAAGATTCTACATAACCAAAAAAAACACTAATTCTATCTATAAAATAAATTAATAAAAAACAAATCTTAAATCATTAAGAATACATTAATCCCGAAACTAATATATAACTTTTAAAATAGAGAAATTATTTAAAATATATAATAAACCAGTTGAGCGAGTGTCTCAATAAGATATCAAAATCGAAAACTAATTAACTAAAATAAATCTAACCAATTCCTAAAAACATACTCCTCTAACATATAATCACATCTAAAATAAAACTTACATAATCAAAAGTTAAAACCATTTTACGTCGTCCACATTAAGTGGAATATTCTAACTATTATATGGAGTCCGACTCGGAATCTGAAATGGTTTGGTCCGTCACCTGGCGGTTTAACCCATTTTCTGAAATCTTATGGGTTTTGGCGACCAGCTGCTCTAGAGATGCCTCAACCTCCCGAAGAGTCGGTCGTTCACCGGGAGCTCTTTTGGTACACATCACACCTATATTCACCAACCACACAGCAATTCCATGTCCCGTAATTTCACGTACATCACATGATTCCTGTTCTTCATCTTCTTCTTCCTTTCTCATCTCCTCCACCAAGTTCCCCTCAATCACCTCCAATAATCTGTCGGGGAATGCATCGCGCACCCAACTCTGCAATGATTGCCCTTCTTCTGAGAAAACTGGATCTGTGGGCTTCTTTCCCGTCATTGTTTCCAACACCAAGATGCCGTAGCTGTATACGTCCCCTTTCATTGACGGAGGCCCTCCTGTACCATATTCTGTAATCAATTGATACATAAAACCTTTATCAGTGAATCATCAATATATATATCTGACATACAATATGGTGTAATAGTATTTACCTGGCGCAATGTAACCAACAGATCCTATCACAAGACTTGAGGTGTCCACTGAGGTTGCTGCTGTTGAATCGTCCTGCCCTTCTGCAGATATCATGAGGCGTGAAATACCGAAATCTCCAACATGGGCCGTCATCGTCTCATCCAATAAAACGTTGGAAGGTTTCAGATCTCTATGAACAATGGCGGGAGAGCAGTTATGGTGAAGATATGCCAATCCATGAGCCACGTCTTTGAGAATGCTCAGCCGTCTTTTAAGACTCAACCTGCAATTATTTTCACTACAATACAAATGCTTATCGAGGCTTCCCTGCGACATGAACTCCATAATCAAAGATTTGACCTGCAAACTTGAGCATATGCCCACCATTCTCACCAGATTCCGATGCCGGACTCTGCCCAACGTCTTGCATTCTTTTACAAGTCTTTTGTATGCACCTCCTGATATGGCCGACTGTATAACTTTGACAGCAACGATTGTGCCATTGTCTAATACACCCTTATACACTGACCCATGCCCGCCACGTCCCAGCAGGTTATCCGCGCTGAAACCACTAGTTGCTCTGTTAACCTCTTCCTCACTGACAATCTTGGTCTCCCGGAGTTGGCTCCTGAGCATCCTCTCTAATCTCGCTGAAATAGTTTCCGACAATGGAGACTTTTTACTACGAAAATATATCAAAGCTATTAAGAGTAGACAAGATACGAATAGCAAAGTTAAGCCAACTGAAGTGGCCACGATAACTATCCTTCTCTTGGAATCATGATGGAATTTACAAGGGGGCATCTCTATCCATCTGCCACAGAGTGCAGCATTCCCTAAGAATGATGTAAAATTCAGTTTTCTGAAAGCTCCAGAGGATGGTATTTCTCCGGTGAAGTTATTGTATGACAAGTTTAAATGCGTAAGCTTCTGTAATTTCTCTAAAGAGCGAGGCAGGGGACCGGAAAGCTTATTGAAAGAGAGATCCAAATCTTGAAGGCCAGCAACTTGATCGATTGATGTCGGAATCGTGCCTTCCAATGAATTGTTAGAAAGATTAAGGTAGTCCAGTCCAGCACAATTCACTAACTGGCCTGGTATTCTCCCCGAAAATTTATTAGCAGAGAGATCAATTGCTAGAACCATTTGCATTCCTCCCAGTTCGGCAGGCAACCTTCCTGTGAGTGCATTATGTGAGACATTAATGTAGAACTGTAGGTTATGAAGGCTAGCCACTTTCGATGGCATCACGCCGCTTAGCTGATTGTAACTGAGGTCCAGAAGCTCGAGCCTGGAACAATCCCCGATACTGTCCGGTATATTACCACTGAATTTGTTGTAGCTGAGATTTAATCTTCTTAGCTGCTGCAAACTTGAAAAAACCTGATAAATTTCTCCAGAAAATCCGTTTCGGGAAAGGTCCAGTTCATACACAGCTTTTAATTGACTGAATTGGTAGGGAATATTACCTTCCAACTTGTTCCCGGATAGATATAGCAGCTGAAGACTATACATCCCTCCTAGAGCAGAAGGAACTTCTCCAGAGAACAAATTGTCCCCTAGATTCAACAGAATCAATCCGGTGAGGTTGCTCATCTCCTGGGGTATCTTACCAGTGAAACGATTCCCACTCAAATAGAGTTTAAGCAGATTTTGAGAGAGTCGGCCTATGATTGCAGGCAGGTCGCCCTTAAGATCATTGTTGGCAAGAGAGAGGCTTTGCAGATTGGTGCAGTTAGAAAGTGCTCCAAATATGGGAATGGGTTCCGCATTAACCAATGGATTATCATTAAGTTTAAGAACCTGTAGAAGCCGGAGCTTGCCAAATTCCAGAGGTATGCCTCCCGTTAAGAAATTAATAGAGAGTTCGAGCCAATAAAGCTGAGAGCAATTTCCTAAAGATTTCGGAATAGTACCTTTTAATTCGTTTCCCCAGAGAAGTAGGACCTCTAATTTGGAGAGCTTGGTACCTATCTCTGACGGGATTTCTCCAGTAAGCTTGTTGCCACCCAAATATAATGCGCGCAGCTCCGTGCAATTAAGCAGAGAAGGCGGGATTCCTCCACTGAGCTTGTTTTGTCCTAGACATAGGTTTCCTATTCTAGTCAGCAAGCCAAGCTGAGAAGGGACAGTGCCACTGAGGAAGTTATTAGACAGAGCCAGATACTCCATAGCAGAACAATTTCCCAAGGATTCTGGCACTTTCCCTGACAATCTGTTCCCGTACAGTGAAAGGACCTCTAAATTGGAGAGCTTGATTCCTATCTCCGACGGGATTTCACCAGCAAGCCTGTTATAATCCAAGTATAAGAAGCGTAACTCCGTGCAATTAAGCAGAGAAGGCGGGATTCCTCCACTCAGCTGGTTTTGTTCAAGAGACAGATTTTTAATTCTAGTTAGCAAGCCAATCTGAAAGGGGATAATGCCACTTAGGGAGTTATTTGCGAGATACAGAAACTCCATAGCAGAACAATTTCCCAAGGATTCTGGCACTTTCCCTGACAATCTGTTCCCGTGCAGTGAAAGGGCCTCTAAATTGGAGAGCTTGATTCCTATCTCCGACGGGATTTCACCAGCAAGCCTGTTATAATCCAAGTATAAGAAGCGTAACTCCGTGCAATTAAGCAGAGAAGGCGGGATTCCTCCACTCAGCTGGTTTTGTTCAAGAGACAGATTTTTAATTCTAGTCAGCAAGCCAATCTGAAAGGGGATAATGCCACTAAGGGAGTTATTTCCGAGATACAAAAACTCCATGGCTGAACAATTTCCCAATGATTCTGGCACTTTCCCTGACAATCTGTTCCCGTACAATGAAAGGACCTCTAAATTGGAGAGCTTGATTCCTATCTCCGACGGGATTTCACCAGCAAGCCTGTTATAATCCAAGTATAAGAAGCGTAACTCCGTGCAATTAAGCAGAGAAGGCGGGATTCCTCCACTGAGCTGGTTTTCTCCAAGAGACAGAGTTTTAATTCGAGTGAGGAAGCCGAGCTGAGAAGGGATAGTGCCGCTAAGGGAGTTATGTCGGAGAGACAGAATCTCCAGTGCAGAACAATTTCCCAAGGATTCTGGCATTTTCCCTGTCAATCCGTTTCCCTTTAGTGAAAAATTTCGCAGGTTTTGCAATTGGCCGAGATCACTTGGAATACTCCCTGTTAAATAATTGAAGGACAGATTAAGCAGCCTGAGAGCTGTACAGTCTTTCAAAGCCTCTGGAATGGACGATATCAAGTCATTGTTGTCTAGGACCAGAAGTTTTAAACGACGCAACTTTCCCAATTCGTTCGGGATTGCGCCAGAGAAACTGTTATAAGCGAAATTCAACACGCCAAGAAACGAGACATTACCCAAATGTGGAGGTATAGTCCCTTGCAGGCTCATGTTATATAGATTTAGCCCAGCTACGCGCAGTTTCTGAGGGTGGCAGGTGACACCAGTCCAATTGCAGACATGAAGACCAACATCCCAGTTGGCCAAGGCGTGAGAAGGATCATATATGACGGAGCTTTTGAACGCTTGCAAGGCTTCTATATCGACCTGTATTCGTTCACGACTTTTCTGATAATTATCAATCAGATGGCTGTTTGAACAGACAATGACGAGCATTAGTGTTGTGGTGATGAGGATGAAATCCCTGGAAGTTGCCATCGGCTCTTCAGATCGGCGATAGATAAAATTAAGGGATTACATAAATTTCTCTGGGTTTGGGCTTTCTCCGTGCAATGGTGGCATTGCGGGTATCAAATAGATTTGAGAAATTCCTCACATAACGAGCCGTTCTGGGGGTACAGAATTTTCGTGAATTTTCGATTTCTGGTTGACTCAAGTCGTGTGGGTATTACCGTGAAGAGTCAATAGTCGGGGAAATATTGATTGCCTAAATAAACTTTGCCACGTGGTTTTAGAGAAAAGACGTGTCTTATTATGCGTGAATTTTCTATGTTTTACACGTGGCATCTAAAACAAAGGTGACGAATAACTCGGCGTGCTGCTCAATTCCCTGAGTTTTCGCGGTCAAGCTGGGAACTTTGTTGATAATCGGCCCCGCGTTTTAATAAAGACGTTTTCCAAGATGGATTAGTAATAAAGCCGTCCAGCTCAATTCTATTTTTGTTGTCAAGTCGTGAGTTTTGTTAATAATTAGGATATATTTATTTTACAGATTTAATATGGGTTGAGAATTAATATGAGTTGTGAAGATCTAAGTTTTTTACTCATAAATATTTTTATGAATACATATTA
>APFE031417609.1:0-16673 GCA_000404065.3 Pinus taeda | reverse complement strand
GTGATCTTACAACAGTGTGAAAGGCTTCACCTAACACTCAATCCATTGCCTACATCCCATCAACATGTAGCACCATTTTGTGATATTTCTTCAAGCAAGTATCCAATCTTTCAAAAGTTAAATACCTTCCCTAAGATTGTATGTAGAGACAACAAGTCTTGTTGCTATATGTTTTGTTTGATAAACAGAAGCAAAGAAACAAAATTTGGGAAAAACTATCTTGTGTAATGGTAATTGTGTCCTTCGACTCTAGGTAACAAGATACTAGAAATAAAAGAGAATAGTGGGGCATGAAACTAGATCACAATAGTGCTTTCCAATAGTAGGGCTCGCACTACCAAGCAAATACAATTTTACATTACCCATGTCTTCTCATAAAGACTGGTTGGGCTTTGATCCTAAATGTAGCAAGGTCAAGGATCAACTTTTTGTTAATCTAGTGTTGATCATCTTCCAATACTTGGAGTATACATTGTTGATGCAAGAGGCTAGAGATTAGGAATCAATTAGTTTTCTTTCTAAGATGGAATCACATACATATAATTGTCTCTTATTTTAGTATCACCAAAAATCCCCACAAGAACACATTTCATCCTTGAAATGATGATATCGACTGGCATCCCTCACAATAAGTTCTCGCCCTACAATTTAAGAAATGAGTTTGGAAGCAATTTGACAATAACCAAAAATGAAAAGATTATTGATGATTCGAATAGGAATTCTCCAGGAATACTAATAAGCCCAAATGCAATTGCTAATTTATCACTATGATCGGATACAAATTGTTCTTTCTTCTCATCCTCTACGTCGTGCAAAACAAAGTTTGTATTGGGCACATAACTTTCCTCCTTCATCAACTTGGTTAATTCCTCTAGCTTCTCATATATCACTTTTATTTGTGGTTCCTTCTATATTTGACAATGAAACTATGAACCCTACCTTTGACCTCAATCCAACTGACTCATGGTTACTTTTTTCAATCCTTTCTCTTTCATCCTTTTCTTCACATTTGTGAGACAATCCCACCTTCTATTTGTAGCATATATATTGGACAAAAGCACATATGCTAGAGCATCTTGTGATTCCAACTTGAGAATATGTTTTGTTTCTTGTTTCCCTAAATCCACATTCCCATGGTTTCTACAGGTAGACAACAAGGTCAAACATACCAGAGAATTTCGGTCAGACAACATTTTATATATTAAATCTTCAGCCTCATTCAATTTTCCAGCACGACCAAGAAGGTAAACCATACACACACAATGCTCCATTGTTAATGTAATGCCATAATCTCAATCAACGGAATCGAACAACCTATGCCCTTCATCCACTAATCCAATGCTACTGCAAACTGACATAAAAAAAATAAAAAAATAAAATAAAATAAAATAAAAATCTATATTATTTGGCTTCGTATGTACTTGTTGCATTTGGACGAAGAGTTGGAGAGCCTCCTACCATATCGATGATGTGCAAATATAGAAATCATTACATTCCACAAGGCAACATCACATTCACATTTTCTGGAAAATGCTTTTTGTGCATCTCCTAAACTTCCACACTTTGCATACATGTCAACAATGGAATTTGAAACAGAGATATGTGATCCCACTTTGGATAGCAAAATAATGTACCTTCTTTCCAATTTCTAGTACTTCTAGGTTGGCACAAGAACGAGTCACACTGGAAACACTAAATTGATCTGACTTTGAGCCTACTTGTAGAATTTGGCCAAAGGTTTTCAATGCCTCTTCCGAGTGCCCATTTTGGTTATATCATGTAATCATGTTAGTCCATGAAATCAATTTGCATTCAAGCATTTTATTAAAAACCTTACAAGAAGACTTGATGCTTGTAAACTTTGTATACATATGAGGAAGAGATGTCGCAACCCAGATATTCGACTCATAGCCAGTTTTGATTATGCAACTATGGATGCATTCACCTTGTCCTACATCTGTGAGGCTCACACATGCCCTGAGAGCACTGGATAAAGTGAACTCATCTAGCTCTATACCCACAATATGCATTTGACCAAATAGTTTTAGGTGCTCCTTGCCATGATCATTTAGCATGCATCCCACTCTTATTTCATTCCATGAAACAAAATCTTGAGCAAACATTCTCTTAAAACACACGAAACACATCAACTCTACTATTGCATTTTCCATACATGTCAACAAGGTCATTTTGCCTGAAGACTTATGTCCAATCCAGTCTTGATGATATAAGAATGAACCATATTTCCATGTTTTAGGGTTGTTAGGTTGGAATAGGAAAAAGGTATACTTTTGAAGGTACACTCTTTTGCACCGGCTCTTGTCCCAAACATTTCACCCCCAAGAGAGTTTGAAAGCCTTCTTGCCACGCTCATGTTGAGCATATATATAAATCGTTGCAGTCCATGATACATTTCATATAGGAATTCCCTCTTATATGAAGTGGGCTACTTAAAAGAGAAAATATTTAAAGAACAAGAAAGTAAGCATGATATAATACCTCAGAAGGAAAATTAGGCAAGCAATAAAAGTAGAAATGTTAACAAGTCCGAAATAGAGCATATCCAATCCTAACAAATGTTAGTTTAAATAAAAAAAGCAATAGAAAAGCTCTAAGTGACTAATTGAAATGACGATTGTAAAAATAAAAACATGTAAAATTCACTTGGTTTGGGCAAGGAATACAAATTTTTCATCTTCAACAATTATGACATGATTGAATTAGAATAATGGTAAATAATTGTATTCCTTCAACTATCACATAAAATTCAATGAGAGAACTAAATACACTTAAATTAGACCATTATGTGTTGTATACCTGGACCCTCAAAATATATATCCCCACCCAGCAAAAATAGAGGGAAGAGAGAGAAGAGAGAATTTGTACTTTAATAGATTTCTTCATATTAGAACTAATCTTGAAGGTACTATAAATAAGGGGTGTGAGAAAACAGAAGCTTAGCTTAGTTTTCAGTAATATTTGAAAACAGAAGCTTTAATAGCCCATGACAGTGACATCAATTAATTTCAACTTTTAAGTCTGTTGTGCCTCGGACATTCATTGTTATATGGGAACCACGATAACAAAATGCAAAGCTATTAAAAATAAAGTGATCTTTATTTATCTCCCTTCTGTTTAATTTTTTTTCTAAGTTGTTCTCAACTCTTTGATGTAAACTCAAAGTAATATCAAGAATATTTAAAATTTTAGAAGTAAACTAAAGTTTAAAGTTATCTAAACTAAATTATGTCTAAATTCACATGTTTCAATGGTTTCTCTATGCATTTTGATGGTTTATGGGCATATATATACTAAATTTATAATTGTGTTTTTCCGTACTAGCTTTCTCTTTTCATTTTCATGGCTAATGAGAGTATATACTACAAGTTTACTTGAGGTTCTCCATACCATATTTCGTTTGTTTTTGTCGATATTTCCCACTTTCCTTTGCTTTGCCATGAACGGGATTTTACCTTTTTTGGAGTTAATAGTGCAATTCCCATGTTTTTAATGTGTTCACTTATAACTATGACTAAGAAAAAAACACACTTTCTCTTCTTTTCACCCCATCTTGAATGGAAAAGTGAGGAATAAAAATACATGAAAGGCCCACACATGAAATTTGTCTATGCATGTTTCCATGTGATTTGATATGCCTAGTCATTTCCAACCTGAAACTTTAATCATCGTTGTAATTTTAACTCCACAAACTCATTTCACTTATAAAAAAACCCTTATATGGATGCACTTAATAATGGGGCATCTCTCACCATATGGCCATGAACTTAATATGGATCCCCAAGACTGACGGGGCCATTCCCAAACCAAACATTACCCCACTACTTGTATGACCATTTTGAAACATAGAAACTTATTTTAAAACCTTTTCATCAAAAATGCTTGGAGTTTCGCAAATTAAAGTTAAAATTTATCTTGATGGCAACTCAGTACCCTGACTAAGTTGGAAATTTATCTTAGTTGAATCTCGGATACCCTAATTAAGTTGAACTTTATCTCAATTGCATCTCAGATGTCGTAACTAATTTGAAATTTATCATACATCCTAAGTTGGAATTTATCACGGTCGCATTACATATTCCATGCCTTAATACATAACAGTAAAATCCACCATTTAATTTCAAACTTAACATAAGTTAGAAGTTTGTTTTCACCAAGCCACACACAAGCCTTAGATTTGATGAATATGCTTCAGCATGACAGAATATATTAATTTTACCAACTCTATGTTGAAACAAATAGCACCATAAGAAGCATTCACAGATTTTCCTATCAACCCAAAATTTTATTGGGATACTAAAACATCATGGAATAATTATGTATAATTAAAACCATGGTGAGAAGAAAAGAGATTGCATGTATCTTGAATCACATAATGGAACTCAATTCTAATTGAAATATTTCCAAGCAAAAATATTAATGTAAAAAAAGGCTTGTAGTATGTGACATTGTCAGGAATTTTGCATGGATGCTTCAGCAGGGTCATCCATGGGTTTTTTTCAAATATAAGGAAGCAACAACTGAAACAACATGCTTCTCTACTCACAATTTAAGTCTTTGCAAAGTTTTTTCATCCCTTAGACTGGTTCTTCTAGGGGTGAAATTTATGAATTAGAATCGACATCACACAGACATAAGACAAAAGCTATAGTTTCTTCCTTACAGTGTACTTTTGAATAGAAGACAATGATATGCATGTGATTTTCCTAAAATGGCACCAAGGCTCACATCCACAATCTCTTGAAAGATTTTCTTGTGGTTTCTCAACCTTATGGCTGAAGCCATTATTGGCATGCTATATGTAGCCTCATATGTTAATGCTTTGTTGAACGTATTTATAATACACTTGGTAATGAATACTTATAACAACTAGGATAGTGGATCTTTTCTTTGGTCAAGTTTAGTAGAGAATTCATTTATTCACACCATCCCCCTCATCCTTTATTTCCCACGACACTCACTGCCCTGACTTGGTCATGATTGTCTTGCCAACACTATCATCAGGCCTAATATGCCCTTAATTGTGAAGTCTACGCCTAATTATAGACCTTTTAATCCATATTTTAGAGGATATAGAAACTAAAAGTCCTCTATCTAATAGTAACAAGCACAACAGTTCCACTCAAGGCACCTCATAAGTTAATCCTCAAGGTTTCACATGAGATAACAACTAGATCCCTAAGGAAAAACATTTTTGTTTCTAAATATGTTGAATTTCCCAACTCTCTTATCTTGTTTGCATGGAGTTCCCTAGATTGCCTATGTAGTTCTTAGTCTTATCATTCCTTGAGTTTATTTTGGCACCCATTGGTAGTTATATTGTCCATGATCTTTCTCACATTTTAAGCCTAGAAATTAAAGGATCTAGCTTAAGTCTATTGGGAGCAAGGAGTGGAAGTGAGAAGTACAAAATTCAAAAATCTTCTGAGAGCAGGGAGGGAAGAAAGAAGTGAAAGTTTCAAAAAGATTATGTGCTCAGGAAAATACCTATAAAAGTTTTAGGAGAAACATGTACACTATACTCTTTTGGTTGACAATACTTATGTAGTAAAGTTGGCCATGAATCGTAGAATCCCTTATCGAACCAAGAACATCAACACTAAGTACCATCTATTTTAATACCATCTAGAAGAAAAAATAATTTGTTTGAGAGATTGATTCTCAAAGGAGAAAATTGCAAACAACTTCACCAAAGCACTTGGAAGAGAAAAGTTTGAAATGTTGAGAACGATGCTTTGACTCGAAAGAAACCCCTTTGAATTAAGGGGGAAATGTTAAATACATAATCCTTAGAGATTGAGGTACATTGTGAATAACTTTGTAAGTATTAATCTAAGAGAAATATGAAGGGTCATAGGTGAATAAGAAGAGTCATTTGGAGCTCTTAAGAATATGAAACGAAAGGTCAATTCCTCTTGTATATATGTATGCTATGAGTTGAATAAATTCATTTAAGCATGGAGTTATTCATCCTAGCTAGTAGTGGTATTAGAGCTCACTATTTTAACTCGATAATTCTTTTACGCATGCAAAAACAACCCTCATTGAATGTCAAATTTGAGGAATCTCCTACCCACTCTTCATTCTAGTTTTCAAAATACATATCTTCCATTGCTTCTTCTTCCCATGACCTTGCTCATTACATTTTCACAAATCTTATGCATAGAATTTCTCCCTAAGAAAAGAAAAGGCCATGAACTCAATTCTGAGTATTACCGTACCGTATTCTTAGAAGGAAAGTCAGAACAATTCGAGCATGTATACAAACAACTATTGGGTGGGATAGAGTTCGCGGGTTTGTCTCCATATGATTTCGAGAGAGAGAAATATATATATATATATTTCTCTCCAAATGATTCATAGAGAGAGAGGGAGAGAGACCCTTTTGTCTCACAATATAGGGACAATAACAATGTAGCTGACGACGTTTCAAAAGAGGCATTAGGGATGGGTCTAGGTAATTGGACCATTTCCATTTGTCAACGTGGGATGCAAATGATTTCATTCATGAATATTAGCTACAAAATTCTCTACAGACTTCTCCAATGATGTATTTTTGTTTTATATATACATGAACAATATCTGTTTGTTGACACAGCTCACAGGTTTTGTGATATGTAGATAACTTTCAGAGTCTGCATTGAAATCTCTAACATATGTGCTTTCATTTTTTTTTTTAAATTAGCTTACTGATATGTAAGGCATGTATGCAAAGCTGTCGTGAGACAAATGTGACATCTCTTACCAAAAGTTGGGAAAGTTACAGATTCGAGTCTCGCATTCCCTAGCAGGTAAGCTCTCTAATTAGTGGCACTACTTTAGCCAATTTACCATCCATGGATCATGGAAAAGTACTTGAAGGGATATACACGAAGTGTTCTCCTTGGAGAAAAAAATACTCATGAGGCTTTTTTTGGAGAAAAAAGACAATATATATATATATATATATATAACATTCTTTTATAGCCCCAGTGGTTAGTTCAAGTGGTTTGACTTGCAATGTCAAAGCGATAATGACCTCGAATATCACAAGGTGTAATCCACTCGGGTCCCTTGAGGGTTGGCACACATCTACCAACATCATTTACATTGGGCACCACTCACAGAATGTGAGGAAACTGCTCGAGGGTTTCCCCAAAGTTGTCTAAGGAAGGGGACAATAACACTCTAGAGTTCTCTTAATTAGGCTTATATTAGAGAACCTAAAGGCAAGGTTTCACATGGTTAGAACCTGTGATTAAATTTAGGAGTGTCAAAGTAGGGATTCTGGTAATTGTTACTTGTCTTATCTCTTGATAATACAACCAATACTACTCCAATGCTCTGGTGAATTATCTCTAGCATAGTCCCAAGCGACTCTTTATGGGGAGAGGATGAAATATACAATGCCCTTCGTCTATGGTTTCATGTTACATTATGGAGCATTTCTCAAGTTATATTCAATGTTCATCTGTAGTACAACTACAATATATCTAAGAGTTCCTGGATATTTTGAAGGCTTTACAGCTTTTGGTTCTCATAATGAGGACCCTAAATTGAAACCAGTAGAATACATTATGCATTCAAATTACTTGGCTGTAAAGTTTTCATAAGACCCATTTCTTTGAAAATATTTGGAAAAGGATTTGTCCAAGAAACACACAATATTTTTTGCATGTAAATATAATATCACATGAAGTATAACAATGAAACATTATTTCTTTTTCCTTCAACCCTCTCTTTTTTTCTCTAAATATCAAGTTTTTGATTCATAACAAAGGTACAATCTTAGACTTTAGATCATATCAAGCAATAAATTGCAAGTGTGAACTACTTCAATATCTATTTCTACTAGTTGTTACTTTTGCACCAAACTAATGTCAAAATCATTGCATGATATAAAAGTAAATTGGGATTAACTTAAAGCCAGGGAATCATACCAATAGGAGCTTTAAAACATAGATCTATGAAATTTACATTATTGACCTAGAAATTATCCCTAAGATTCTTCACAGAATGTCTGTAGAACATGTCAAAATAATGAAAGAAAGGAGAATGAAAACCATGAAAAATATAAGAAATTTTCTTTGTCATATAAGGCTCACCTTTAATATCTTAAGTAATTGATCATGGTTATCATGCCCATAAAAAAATGGCTCCTTACGAAAGATCTTCAACAATAAATAAATCAATAAAAATTCATCAGCAAAACAACATATAAAACTTAAAATAACTATTGTAACAAAGGGAAAGTTACTCATGCAAAGCATTTGTGTGGATAATTAAATGTGTTCTCTTGACAATGTTTTGTTGCTTACCGTTCCAGTAAACATACTACCAAGGCCCCACATATCCAAAGAAGAATCATAATCTTGAAGGTTAACAAGAAGTTCAGGACTTTGAATTATTTGATACACAGAGATGCCTCGTTATTAACTGCCTACCCATTCGAACAAAAGAAATACTAGATCATTAAAATATCCATATTCTAATACCTTCTCCTTAATGCACAAAGTTATGTTTCCAGTTATTTCCAACATTCCAAGCACTAACAAGTGAACAAGTGCACGATACACATCTTCGAGTATTCAAAATATGATAAAAAAAATAACATAGAAAAGCAGACAATATCCAAAAAAATGTTAGTATACTTAAATTAACAATCTTGATGATGAACCACACTTGTTGGTTCGAAACACGTCAGCCAAAAAAAAAAATATTTGATGTGATTTCTACCGAAAGACTTTGTTTAAATTTGTAAATGTTAATTATTATTATTAACAAGGATTCAAAGAACTAGAAAAATCAATACCTTCACATCAAATCAGTGAAGGTTCAACCATATCAAGCAGATGATGGGGAGCATCAATGCACAAAATGCCTTGGGCATTGATTTGTTTGCTCCTTTTGACTTACAGACATGTTCAATGAGGCCAGCAACTAGCTCTAAGGTATGAGATAAATTTCAGTAGTCAATAAAGTTTCAAACCTTCAATAAAGGTTCTGAAAAATCTTATCTTATATAGTGGACTATAATAGCTCTTGAACTTAAGGCATGTATCCAAATAAAAATCAAAACAATGGAAGACAACATTCAACAATGAAACTTAAGTGATTCATAAGGTAATTGAAGCTTTGCAATTTTTGAAATCAAACTCATTTGAGGCTTGCTTTGTATAGGACTAATTTATAGTAAAGAAAAGAATGCTAAAAAACCTAAAGATATCATAGAAATAGTTGCAGACTTGACAATTAGGATTCAATAACCCGTGGACATAAACATGTAATCAATCACTAAAGTTGTTCAAAAATTCAAATTTCTGGCTTCCTCCAATGAGTTACATCCTTGACAGTCCCAAGTTGATGGCAAGAAAAAACTGGGCCAATTGCTCTCAGAATCCTAGCTTGTGTGTGTTATATTTTTACCTTGTTTTCTCCATAGTTGGTTCTCCTTCATACCACAACAATAACACTAGATCAATACCTCAAGATGTGTTTGCAGAATTGATAGAAGATGAAGCTAGGCACAATAATAATTTTCTTTGGGAGGAGTGATGATGTTATGAATATAGGTTGTAGGGGGCATAAGCATGCATGCATGCTCCATCATTAGTTAATTTATTTTTTTATATTTAGACAAGGCACAATTATCTATGAGCAATGACCATGTATGTAACACAGCCCAACCACCTAGCTAAGGGACATTCCCACTGCACTCTACCTCCGATGCCATAACTTTAGCATTTATTTAGTCTCTTATGGGAAGGTTGTTCAATTTCTTTGCAGAAACCATTTTTAAAAATATATTCCTGCTAGAAAACGACAGTGAATCATGTTATAAAATAATTAGCATACTCTGTATTTAAGGGGCAGTCATTATCTTCCATAATGGTGATGATCAACAATGAAACATTTTGTAGGAAATGCTAGAATCGTGAGCAACTCTTAACTCAGCTAATGAAAATGTAGAGCATATTCCTAAATGTCAAGCCTAATTGCAGAGAATGGTTGTTTGATATTAAAATATGTCTTGGGTGTTGAGGAGACGACTTGTTGGTGTGTTGGTTTGTCCATCTAGATTCATTTTAATCCATTTGTTTATTTAGTTTTCCTTAGACCTATTATGGGTGGCTAGAATTACCCTCTCGCTTCAACTACCATGCCTCCTCATCAAAGACAAGCAAGCCGAAGAGGAGTAGCTAGTAATGTTGGTCCTCAACATCATATAATATTCACTTTGGAATCTATTGCATCATATTTTAGTTTTATCCCTCTGAAAATACAAAAGGAAATTCATCAACTGAAACACCCTTACTTTTCCAATTCATAAAGTGGGGTGAAGGGTTTATGTAACACACCCCTTCACCTTATAAACAAAAAATATGAATACAAATATCTTAAATTATCAATAAATTGATTTAGAGAGGTTATGTGTGTCTACTCATATAATCACTGTGGTATAATTCTATTTCATGCTAGGCGGAAGTATGGACAGTCAATAATACATATTTAGATACTGAATATGATACAAGCTTGACATATAACAACCATTTAAATGCTCTTAATTTTAAGCCATTTAAGTAATAAATTGTATGTAGAGACTATGTAATTTCTTCATACATATTATCAAGCATGGTGCAATGAAAATGGGTTTTCAATATACAAACATCTACTTACTATGAGATATTTAAGCCATTCTCAACAAGCATAAATGGACTTAAACAAACGAGTCAAAAGGCATTCAATGAAAATGTGAATTTTCATCACAATGCATACTGAAATCTTAATATCCCAACAAGAACAATGCTAGTCTGCTAAAAAGTTGAAACGTACATCTCTTTAAAAGCCATCTACTGTATATTTATAATATATCCGGTGTTCATCTACGGACAAGCGTATGGACTTACAGGCATTCTCAAAAACACGGTACATTTCCTTTTATGTTCTCACCTTTATTTCTTTCTAAAGATACATAAAATTAAAACATCAACTACTATATTACTTTCTAGATGGTTTCACACTATATTCTCCTCTACTGGATGCATGACCAACACATTTTTTTCCTTCTTTATACATTAGTTGGATATATATTTCATGGGTGAGAATTTAAGTAATTATAATTTTTCCAGAGGAACCTCTGAACTACTATGAGATTGAGTGGTTGGAGACTTCCACAGTTAATCATATTATCAGATATTTATGGAATTTCACTATGTAATATGGTTGATCCGTCCAATCCTAACAAGAACCACAAATTATGAAAACAATATAAGAATTAGAAAATAAAAAATATGAATCTATCTTGGTACAAGAGTTAAAATTGAGGAATCTCTCCTAGTGCCAGAATTCCTCCCTCTGCCAAAGTTTCCCTTCACCATAGCAATTCATATCCTTGCTTTAATGGGACTAGCTACAACATAGTTGCTTGAGGTATCTCTAGGTTGATTACAAGATTTACTACAAATCAATGTTCCAATTGTATTTATGGAGATATTTCTCTTTGCATATCTACATACATGATATATACAAACTCTTCTCTCTAGTTATAATCACACCTTACTTTTGTTAGAGGAAGAGGCTACCATTAAAAGAACAACAGTGAAGCATGTTATAAAACAATTACTATACTTTGTATTTAAGGAGTAGATATTATCTTCCACAATGGTTATTATCAACAATGAAACATTATGCAAGAAATTCTAGAATCGTGAGAAACTATTAACTCAACTAATGAAAATGTAGAGCATCTCCCTAACTGTGAAGACTAAATGTAGAGAATTTTCTCTCAAATTTAATGGAATGAATCCTAAGGAATTTATGAACTTGGGAATCTAGGGAGAGCAGAACAAAGAAGTGTAGCAGGGGAAGAGTTTACAGCAGCAATGTAGGAAATTCATAGGCAAGTCAAGCATAAACTGCAGGAAAATAGCATGAAGTATAAAGGCTAGGAAGATTTGAGGAAAAGGAACAGATTTTTTAGAGGTTGGAGACATGGTACTAGCTCACCTCAGGAAGGAAATATTTCCAAAAGGTGAATACAACAAACTAAAATGGAAAGATATTGGACCATACAAGATTTTGAGGAAATTTTCTAATAATGCATATGAATTAGAATTGCCTCTAGGATTGGGAATTTCCCCTATTTTTAGTATTTCATACCTCTATAAATATTTGGAACCTTCAAAATCAGTAGCAAGCAGTAGTAAACAACAGTAGAAATCAGACATAAATTGGGAAAACCATTTTCTTTCACTAAATCTTTTGCAACCTAAAAAAATCTTAGAGAAGAGGGTCATTAAGAAAATCAGAGGAAAGAAGTACTATGAGTACTTAGTGAAGTGGATGGACCATCCAGTAGAGGATGCCACTTGGATGACTGCCACACCTATACAGAAAAGTGGTAAGTCCATTAATGAACTCATGTTAGGAGCCATGAATAGTTTTCAACTTCATGGGCATTATTCATTTTAAAGGACCACGTGGTCAAACATTACTAGAGGGGTTGGACCCTCATGAGTTTTCTTATCAGATTAGGAATTTTAATGAATATGGCATGTAATAATGCTTGATTGGCTATTTAAATATTTATTAGTATTAATTAATGGCCTTTTTCTTATTAGTCCATGTAATGAACAAAACAAGGCTTAAATTAGTTTATGTTAGTGAAGTTGGTGAATAGATCCATGTTTTTAGGAACAACACCTAAAAATAGTTCTAATTTCCCTATTACTGTGAAAATAGTAATAAAATCACCTCCGTAGCTCACTTGCAGCATTGAGAGGTCTAGTGTGGAATCTTGTGAAGGAGCTTGTCTCATTTGCACATTTTGGATATTATGTGCACCCCTTGAAGGTTTAATTTAGATTTTATGCACATATATGTGTTGTTGGAATGTCTTTCCCTGTTGTGTAGAGGTTGTTTTATTTTCTATGTTAAATTATACCCTGCAAGTTATAGTTGGGAAGGGATAAATTTCCTTCAATGGTTTTGTACATGATTTTGAGCAAGCGATAGGCTGAACTTGATCAAGTTTTCCTTTATTTTATTACTTCGAAGCAAGATCGATAGAGGAACACATCCCCGGAATCTTATCGGAACAATACACGGTGGTTGGAATGGCATATAGTTTCCTTTAATTTATTTATGGGTTTGTTGTTCAAGTGGTTTAATTCTCCCGACAGTAAGTTGCAGCGAGACATAAAGTAGTCCTTGGAGGTTTCCCACCCCTTTGAAGAGAGGAGGTTTAGAGCCACAGTGGCTTTACATTTGGGCATTAAATTACAAAGGGGTTTTGGCTTGCATCAACTACACTCAATATCAAATTCCCTAGCTTCTACACCATAGCTTGTTATTTCTCTACAGAGTATGCCACAGTAAACACACTATTATTTTTCAAATTTAATGAAAGATATGACTATGCCTTTGCGAGAAAAGAAATAAAGATCTTCCACAAAATGTTTTCAAGACCAACCTAATTCAAAATGAATCTCTTCCCCTTGACACACTCGACCGCAAAAGGAAACAACACTAAGAGTCCCTTTCACGAGCAACATAGTGGCGATGGCATTGGGGTCCATTCCAAACTTGCACTTATCATCACAATAGACCAACATTAGGGGCCTATCAGGGCTAGTTGGAGTCATGACCATGGGAATTGAAGGAATTGTTCGAGAGAGATTTAATTCTTTCTTCTTACCTGACCCCATTCGAGTTTGAAACCCTAACATCAACATCATCTTAGTTGGATATAATACAAAAGAAGAGGTGCACCCACTTTGCTCCACTCGTCGGTATTCGAACGCGAGATTGGTTGAGAGTGGTATTAATATAAAAGGTTTGGTGGGAGTGGCATGTTTTAGTTTCTTAGATTATATGAAATAGTTTGCATGACCTAGAGTTTTCATAGAGTTGAGGGGCACAAAAGAACAAATTAGTTGCAGAAGCGAAGGGTTTCCATAGAGATTGGAGGGAAAAGATGTTGACTGTCATGAAACTTTGGCACTCTTGAGAAACATTTGAAATTTTTAAAAGATGGAGATACATCACATATTAAGACAAAATATGAATAGATGCTTTTTCCTTACTAGTGGGTATATAACTTTAAAGAGGTTTGGACTTTTTTCCGCTTGGAATTTTATTTTTATTTTATACATAAAAATATAAAGATATAATATCTTAATAATAAAGAATTAATATATATATATATATATATATAATAATATATATATATATTATATATAGATATAGATATAGATATCAGCTAGATTAGAATATATATAATATAATATATATATAATTTAGATTTTTTATTAAAAAAATAAATTAAGAAATAATGAAGTTTCTAATATTTTCGAAAGTTATTTTATTATTATTAAAGAGAAAAAAAGAAAGAGTTGTAATAGAAATTGAAAGAGTATTGGTTTAAAGATTTAAATGGAAAATTTTTATATTCAATTTATATTTATTTTAAAGTTAAATTTATTAAACATTTAGTGTGATCATATTTGTAAAGGTATAAATTATTTTTTGAATGTAAAATTTGAAAAAAAAAATTGACAAGAGATTTGATTCATTTGTGGTTTCATATATCTAGGATTAAAATGGATCTAAGTTGATTTCTATTAAATGAGAAAAGATCCATTTTAATTATAAATATACCAAGTATCAAAAACAAATCAATCACTAAATATGTAAACCTTTTCTTCAGTATATAACTTAAGAAATGTTTACACATGTAGAAATTGGATCCCCTCTTTTTAAGTATATAACTTGGGAAATGTTTCACGTGTATAAATTTGACCCCTCAACACTTTGTGGGTTTAGACTTAAGATAGATATATGATAAATCTTTGTAATATTATTTACATATTAAATTTAAAATCTAAAATATATATATCTTTTTATAATTTTATTAAAACATTTATAATACATATAGTTATATAGATATAATAAAAATGATATTTTCTAGGGTTCTAGGGCTCTGTTAGTCTAGCCCTTTATCTTTCCCTTTGGTACCTCTACGAAGGGGTATGAATGACCTTCACGCAGCCCTAACCCGTGGTTCAAGTGCTTTCATGTTTCTAGGACAATGTATTGTACAGATTCTCAAATTATCTTAAGTATCTTACTTATCTAATTAAACTATCACAGCTAGTGTCACGTAAACATATATTCTTACTTGCGTTTGATAAACTAATACAGTCACATACATTCGTGCATCACATGAAAATTATATATTAAACCCAAAATGCAATATAACCAGATGCATTAACAAGAAATAGATACACATAATTTGTAGAATACTTCTCTTTATTGATATCTTCAGATGATTATAGACTCTACCCGCCCTGCACACACAGCTATAGGGGTCTGCGCACTCAGCGGCAGACATCCACCCTAGGCCTCCATGCACTCATCTGTAGAGCCCCTTCCTATGCTAAGACCCGAAACTTAGACTTCTCTACCAAGACTTCAAGCCTTGTCTTTTACCACTAAAAACTTATCACTACTTAGAGCTTACTTACTTAGCTCTTTTTATACAGTCCCATGGTCCGTGGGCCATGGGTAGATCTTTACAGCCTAATTTACACTTTACAATATAAGGGTGGACAACCCTTTATGACTCATGACACCTTCACGCTTCGTGACAAAAGAAGGTGGAGACTTTACAACTTTATTACAAAATTTGACCCAAAACTTGGGCTTTTAGCCCAAAAACTATCCTTGGGGGATCTCATTCCCAATAAGCCCCCAACACAAACATCGTCACTCACCCTTAGGTCATTCTCTGGGTGCAGAGATCTTAGTGCGAAGACCTCCCAACTCAACCTGTATGACCGCAAGCCTGGCAGTGCATTGTGCGGCCTCTTGCTTTACTTCTTTAACCATCTACTCGATTACGTCTCATGAACTGTTGGCATGAAGCTTCTATTGAGTTGTTTGCAGAGTCGCAAGCTTTTCTTAAATAGAGGTCGTAACTGCATATGCCTCATCCAACTAGGGCTTCATCCACACCTTCAGCACTACCTCCTTGTGCTACGCTGCATCTTCCTCTTCCTTCAACTGTTTGGCTACTTGCAGCTTTTCCAGTCTCTCCGTGAGCGCGATGGTTCACACTATGCCTTGGAGCTCGTCATAACGCTGCTTTAACTCGTCTGCTTCTATCTCCAGCCACTGTACATTAGGGTCCTCATGCAAGCTCGTCAAGACCTCGAACGATTGTTCAAAAAGTTGTGTTTAGTCTACTACTACACTGTTGACCATCGATATTGCCTCTGTGAGCCCAAATGAATTAATAATACATGAGAAAGTAACAAAATTTCCAAAAGAAAACCATTTTCTATATGCAAATGTTATTGCTAGGAACATACAAGAAAAATTCCACAACAATACTAAATCTTTCAAGCCATGCATATTTCATCTACATTCTTGTTTGAATGTATATATGAGTTGCACAAAGGTATTTAGTTTCTCTATCATATCTATTCCATTAAGATCATATCAACATCTGATTTAATACTCCTAATCTTACTTATATTCGTTATGTAACTTTTGAATTTACCAATATAAAATCCCCTCATCTTGTTCCAAAAAGACTAGTTATGAATGACTAATTTAGTTGGAATAAAATTTGTATTCTCCCAATACCAAGCATGAAGCCTCTCCCAAGGGAGTTG
>APFE031417602.1:0-10816 GCA_000404065.3 Pinus taeda | reverse complement strand
CCAAAGGCTACCATAAAGTATTCAAGGACCTATTCGAAGGCAAGAGATTTTCCTATAATTGGTGCAAACACAAGAAGAGTTAATCTACAAATTGTTGATCAGATGCAATTCTATCATACCCATGAAGTTTCATACCCTTAGTCTTTTTTTATGGTGCCATACCCTTAATACTTCAACTCAATACTTCTTCAATTAGAAAAAAAGGTTTGGGATAGTGGGCCCCCTTGTATGACTCCACAAGGTGGAATGAATGTTGAGGGTGACCCATTTACAAAGATCAATAAGAAGCCATTGGAAATAAGTTCGCTTGTTCTAACTTTGAGGATGATATTACACTAAACATGCTCCATTTTGCTCAATCAAATCCTTCTACAATTCAAAAATATATTTGAAGTCATCTTTATTGCATTGTCATAGATAATCTGACGTGATTTAAATTTTGCTAGAAGTGATATGTTGTGGTACATTTTCTCATTGGAGCTTCTTTCCACTATTTAGCTAAATTCTTCTAGACATATGGATTATTGAGCTAAAACGCTTCAAAATTAAATCAATAATTTTTGGGATTCATGTCTAATCTAGTTTCAAACTTATTGGTCAATGATTCAAGCCCATGCTTCCAAGAAACTTATTGGCCTTATGATCATTAAATATTCTGAAAAGGAAATTCATCTAGTTTAGAGCTTATGTGATGAAGGACCCCTCTTCTATTGTCCTGGGTGTGAGTTTCATTGGATTTTTCAATTTCAACTAAAATTAGGCTTTAATTACTGACTTCAAAAAACCACAAATCTACATCTGGTCATCTCATACCTATGATTTGAATAGAAAGTGGAATCCACCCATGGTATCCATCCACGGTATCCACCTGTGCTATTGTAACTCAAGAATCCAACGAGAATACTATAAATAAAAGGCCTAACTTGGTAAAATGACAAATGGTTCCTTCACATTGTAGGGTAAATGATTTATCCATATAATAAAGAATTATATTTTTTCATATATAGTTAGGTATTCAGTGTGTGTATTTTTTCTTCAAGGTTTTCCTAAGAATAGTTGCATGGCATATTTATATTCTTTCTCTCCTACTTTCTTTCATTATTGATTGTTCCTAGATCATATCCCTTATGATCTAGATATGTGGTATGAGAGCCAGGTTGATATAATAAATGTATGTCTAAGCCATTGCTATGAGATTCTAGTTATTATTTAGATGGAAGATTAAATTTTCTCCTTGGCGAGGGTTGTGCCTTTTATTTCCTCAAATCATCAGTAAGGGGAAAAGGATCAAACCCCATGGTTCTGGTTGTCATTAGAAGGGTTGTAGGAAGCTCTAAGATGGAGTAACATAATGATGAAATGCCCCAAACAAGATATGTGGTGGAGTAATTGTAGATTGGAATTGATGTTAATCTTTATGTGCCCTTCGATAATGGAAAGAATGGATTGCATAAGTTTTTTTGTAAGAAAAAAACACTAGTCTAGGTTCTAATCTGGTGGAGCCATGGCCTCATGGCCAAGCTACAAGCCTACATATTTCTTAAAGATGGTTCTCCCAAGAAGCAATGGTACATGCTCAAAGACCTCAATAAACCTCATTATGTTGTTTTCTTTATTGATTCCACCGTGAAATACTACCTCCCCCACCAAGAATCGAGAGATTATAGCCATGCATAAATTAAGGATGGATACGTAACATATGCTTGGGAGGAGAAGATGCACAAATAATCTAGGATTTTCTTCTATTTTCTAATCATTCCCCACACCCTAGACTACAATGTTGAACATTATAATGATGTGGAGGATACCATGGATAGGGCCTATGCTTGGCTCACTACCTGTCAAGCCTCTAGAGTGCTCATGGTTCTCCCCAAAATTCAAACTGGCCCTTTTCTTGCCAAGATACCTGGCAAAAGGGTGACCACTATGCTAAGCACAGGGTCCCTCTCTCACCTCTCAAGAATATAAAATCCAAGGATTTATAGCTTTTAAGGTTACAATTACATCAACATGAGTGACGTCATAGTCTCCATGAATGTCATAGGAAATGGTGTGAATGGATTCACTATATTTCATATCATACCATCCAAGATTTTAGCCACCACCCACATGTTTCAAGAGGTTAAAATTCTTTCATAGAAATACATGTTCACAAAACAAAAAATGCTGGCCATAGTGCATGGTGAGTTTGTGCTCCATAATAGGGGTAATGAAAGTTATGGATGTCATGTGGCAGGGTTCCAGAAAATGATCCATGCATTTGGTTCATGTATATATTCTACCAATGATGTGTTGCCCACTGCCTATCCATGAGATCCGAGAGTGAAGAGCCTCTTACTTCTTCATACTGTAGCTAATACATGTTGAATATTTTAGGTCAACTTTCAAATCACATCCAAAATGAGTGGAATATTTTGGATCTCTACGCACAACACTAAGAATTCCATTGGAATATTTTTGATGTTTCCAAACCCCTCACCTATGTAAGATTTCAAAGGTTTTCCATTTCCAAATCCTTTTCCAATCGAATACTTACGATATTGTCCCTTCTCAATGGAATATTTTTTTTGTAGCCCATTCCAATGGAAGATTATCATTCTTGACCCCCTCCAACAGAAGGATTTTGTCATTGGTACTAGTTGGGTGAAAACTTTTGACATCATACACAACAAGATGAAGACTTTTCTAACTATAACCTTCTAGGGGAAACTTCCATCATAGACCCATGTCAATGGAGATTTTACCATCTAGGGCCTATCCATACACTATTTGTATCAGAGTTGGCCCACAAGTGTCATGCGGTATCAATACCTCTTGACCTTCATTTGTGACAGTTGTGGGTCACCTACAAACCAATGTTTATGGATCAACTACAAAACACCCTTTCCATTGATGTTCATTTTCTAGGCTAGACACTATCAATATCAAAGTTAGCCCATAAGCATTATAGGATACTATATCCTTTGACCTTTTCTCACCATGGTTATGGGTCAACCACGCAAAACCCTTATATCCATTGGCTCATATTAAACAAAAGCTTCTCACAAGGGAACTTGACACAATGGGAACCATTTCTTCCTAAGGGAAAAAACTTGATCCTAATGGAAAGTAGTATCCACACATGGTATTTACCCATGGTATTGTAAGTTGTAACTCAAGAAGGCACATAGAATACCATAAATAATGGGCGTCACCTTGTAAAAGGAAAAATATGTCCTTCAAAATGTAGGATAAATGATTTCTCCATTTAATAAAGAATTATTTTATTTTCACATATTGTTACGTATTTATTGTGTGTATTTTCTATTTAAAGTTTTTATAAGAATTGTTTCAAATCATATTTGTATTTTCTCTCTCCTACTCTTTGTAAGCATTTATGGTTTCTAAATCTTAGACGCCGAGATCCGTATCAACCTCCCCTATTTTCATCCAAGGATTCAACCATAAATATTGTTCCACAAATGGGTAACCATGTCCTATAATATAAGGGATGGGTTGAATACTGTGAAAAAAGAAAAACATATATTCCTAGTTAGATTGGGTCCATAAACAATGGAAATGAAGCCCATTTATGTCAACCATATTAGTTGATACTTTACTGTGACAAATCTTTGAGTGGAAAAAGTGTTTGAAAGCATAATCTCATGGTGGATGTATAATAAAGTAATTCCCCTTGATGCCTCATGTACATCTAATATTATTGAGCTATAGTTTATTGAACAAGTAGTATCAATTTTAGACAGCATATCAAATGAGCACTTTGTTTCCTATAGAATAGCCATAGTTGGCTTTTCTTTCAGAATTTTATTTTTAATAAATATTTGTTTTTTTCATTCATTCGTCTGATAATTTATGATTGTATATTCTTTGGGCATTTGAGCGGGTGGGGTGGAACATGTTCATCATCAATGCCATTATTCTTAAATTGACTGGCATTTCTCTCAACTCTTGTAGAAGTTTCTTAGTTCTTCTTTATACAACCTTTTATTCTATTTTCCTATTTTTATCATTATTTTAGTGTTTTAGTTTCAACTGCTAAAGAGATAGACTAGTGATGCTTACATTATAATTTTTATTCCTAAAATTATCCTTTTTTTATCAAGGCTTTTGTCAACATTTAAATTTATTGATTCAATATTGACTCAGTCTATTTCCCATCCCATTCTAATACTAAATATTGTGAATCAAGCTTGCTAAGCTCCATATCTTCACATTCCTCTAAGTTTGTTAGGTCCCTAACGTCTTAATCCATTTATGTGTCTTTATTGTCTCCACCATTATTGTTTCTTCACTTCATTCATTATATCATTCTTTCCCATGTTTCTTATAACTAGTGGGATTACTCCTTAGGATTATTGGTAACCTTGCTTAATCTTTCCACCATCTTCTTGGATAACATTTCATTTCAATTACATGATATTTTACAATGAAATCAACATCCAAGGAGGGATTTTTCCTGGATTTTTTCTTTCTTACCACATTTTCAAAACTCCTAGGTTCTTTCTCCATTTATGATTTAGGGACAAAGGAAGGTTTATTAAGAGGAAAATACCTAAATATGTTCCCTTGCTAATGATATTTGTGTTGATGTCGCTTGTTGTGATGACAATCCTCCTACCAACATCCTTTCAACTGAGCCTGTATTAAGAACATGTTTTGGTACCAGAAATACTTGCTCATTGTCCCATGCCTTGAAACGTGTGTTAGTTGTTTGGAAAATACAAGGATGCAAATTTGGAGAATAGTTTCGTCTAAGGAATACATTCTTTTAACTATGAATTTTTTTTCTAGTCTCCTAGGATAAACTTTTAGTTGTTCAATATTGTATAAAAATTATAAATAAACTAAGAAAATATATCTAAAATTGCAACAACAAATTAAAGAGCAAGGCGAAGCAATAAGAAAAAAACAATGAAAATTGTTTCTACAATTCAAACCATACAAAGTAAAGTGTGCATGTTATTTTGAAGAGAAAACTCTATACTAAACACACAAACCCAATAACCAAAATAAGATAAATTATCTCACTCCCCATATGATTAGCAAAGAGAGGTAAACACACGAGTAATTCACTATAAAATGTATTTTCAAATATTTAAAACCTTTAGTATTAAAGTAGATTTAAAATATTTAAAATTTATTTAAATTATCAATATTAAAAAAAAAATAACACATTTTGAATAGAAATTTACATACTAGCACAATTATATAAATTAAATGGTTAGTGAATGTTAGTAATTATCAATCCATAATAAAGACCAAAACATTTACTTCATCATACATCATAGGTTGCTAAAATTTCAAATTTTATGAAATTAACATTATTATTATTATCATTATGATTATAAGATGAACATATATTCATTTAAGAAAGAATGGAAAAAGATTTTTATCCATGAAGATTTAGATCCACTTTATTATGAAGTTTCTTAATCTATAAATAGGGTATGTACAATACCATGGACTAGAGCCATGTATTTTCGATATCACGTGCCGAAAAAACCAAAACTCATTTCAAATGAAACTTGTTCATATGACATTTTGTTAACTAGCAGTTCCACCATATGTCGCAAAGAAACACCATAAGGCGGGAGCATAGACCTTTATTTTAGTTTATTTTACAATGGTAAAATTAACAAAGACTTCTTGCATAGAAAAAGGAGAAAGATGGAATGGGAGGGAGCCAAAGGCTTGTTACATTGATATGTGTATTATTATGGAATTGGATGGGACATACATGATTAAATAGTGGGATACATCAAATCATTGTCTTCCTTTTGAGTCCCCAACATTCAACAACGAATTCATCTTATTGTTAACTATTATCCTACAACCCATTCCACAGATGTGTTCTTAAGACGAAGTGCCAACTATTCCAGCAAGAGGAAGAAGGAACTGCTAACTATTTCGGCCATTGTATGGTTGTCCCAAAGCGCAAGGATATGGTCAAGCTTGGCCAAGTAGTTGAGAAAATCCACGCCGAGAAGTATAATGGAGCTGGAGTTGGTCCACGCCCAGAGACTTCAGCATCCATTCCCTAGATGGAACTGATTTAACTTCTGCTGTTGATACCTATCAACACTCACCAACGATACTTTAGGTGGATTTGTTAGTTTTAATTGCAATCACAATATAATAAATATAGCATATACTAAACATTCCTTCACACTAATTCTTGTTTTTATGTACATTTAGTGTTTATTAAGGCATTGTGAAAATCTTGAGTGAAATCCTGATAGATAGATCAAAGTTTGTAAGCATAGATATGAAAGAATACATGTGACCTTTTTGTATTTACTTCTTCAAGAATTCATTCCATCACGGTGTTGAGAGATATTTGAAATGCAACCATCACATCCAGTGTCCTGTTTATTGTTTCTCGTTTATGGAAATAATAGTATTGTAGATGTAATGTTTTATTTTTATTTTCTATTGTTAGAAAATTATATATTACAGAGCAATGGAATACATAAAATATATTGCAGAAATACAAACACACAAAACAAGAGACACACATATATACGTGGTTCACCCAATTTGGGTTATGTCCATGGAGAAACAGCCAATCCTTCCTTTTATATTATCTAGCAAAGTGAAGAGATACAAGCTACAAAAAATCCATTGTAATTCCCTTTTTTCTCTCACACAATCTCCTCTCTCTTTCTCACTCAGAATATAGAGCTACATAGATGCAATACAATTCCCTCATATATAGCAAGGGGTTTCCTTCTAGGAAAAAAACACTAAATTAAACATAACTTCTACCGTCATATCTTCGCCTAATGAATGACCCAGATTATACAAAATTACAACATTTTACAAGGAAATTTGACATCTATTTTTAGCTTGGGGTTCACTACCCCCAATCCCCCACCAGGGGGGATCCAAATAATCATCGTCACCACCCCCCCGGCGGATGCCCCTAGCAACATACATTCTACGGGCGGCATTATGAACTGGGGTCCAATGTGGGGATACCTCTGAATAAAGAAGATAATTAGGCTCCACACCCAACATTTATTTGTATTCTTTGGTTTAAGATTCACATTAACTCTTTTGAAATAGAGTATGAAAATAATTATTCTATCATTCTCTAAAACTTGGTTAAAAAATAATCTATATGTAAAGACCATTTTCAGAATTGTGGGTGTAACAATATTTATTGAAGCGGATAATGTCACATCATTTTGAATGTCATTCACTTTGGGCATTGTCTTTCTTTCTAGAATATGTTAAACCCAATCGAGAAAATTTTCATTTATTTCAAATGGATTATAAAGTAGGATAAAAACATATTTTGATCATTGCAATAAATTTAGAAAAAATTATATAGTTATGAAAGAAACATCCATTACAATGAATGTCGCTATTTATGCATCCTAATTAAATACACAGAGATTGTCTAAGCAGTTGTAATAACATTTTCAAATAAAGTAAAGAAAACAAATACAGTCAATAGTTCCCTTCACAACATCTATTGTGATATTTTTTTCACAATTCCTAGTAAGAACACTTAAGAATATAGATATAGGAATGCTAAACAGGAAAATCCAATGGTATATTTTTATATCGACACACATTTCTCTACCAATATTTTTCTTCCAGCACTTTAGGAGGCCAAACATATCTATAGTTCATTTCCATTCTGAGTTTCTGCATAAAAACTGAGTCATTTTAGGGAGTTATTTTTTGTCCCATGATTATATCATCAACCTTTTACAACAAAAAACCATTTTGATGAAAATACAAGATGATGATGAACAATTCCCCACTGTGATAGGAAAGGAAGATGGTGCTCTACACTGAAGCACCAAAGGGTCTAGGGTAGCAGGCGGTCCGACGTTTTATTGTCGTCATCATTGCTTTTGCCATTTTCCTACAGTGAGGAGCTCACCGTCACGTCTTCTGGACTAGTTCCCTACCCATTCTACAACCGTTACTTCCATCCCTGATTTTGTCTACAACAATTGGAATGGAGTTAGAATTTCTCGATTATTCCACCAACTCAAATCCCTATGAGCCGATTTGGGCACTCCCTCATACTATGTCAAGTTCTGGTCCTCATTTCACATTGTTTCACCTGTGGATAGGCCTGTTGTCTGTCATTGAGCTTTCTAAACCATATGTTCCCTACCTATCAGCTTCTACTCCCCCCATTGCATCTCGTAGGCTTGACTTCCCTCCACTCTCTCCTACTACGCTCAACCTTCTTGCTGCTTGCATTGCACCCTCCCCTAACTTTGATTCCATTTTGCCTGAGGCATCCCTTCACCTTGTATTGTTTGGCATTCCCATTTCTTTAGGGTTGTCATAATCTAGGATATCCTCTATCCCTCACTCCACACTGGACAACAACCCTAACCCTACCTCTTTTTAGGGGAATTTTCCTATTCCCTCTGCCAGCTTCAATATTCTAGTAGTTAACCCTCGGAACTCCTCCCCTTCTCCACATATGGACTCACAAGGCAATCACAACCCCTTCCTAGACCATTCGACAACTACATAGACTAGTAAGGCCAGGAAGAGTAAGTGTGTCAAGGCCTTCAGAAAGGGCATCAATCTTAGATTTGGGGAAGGTATCATTATGGGAAAAGTGGTGGATATTTCAAATAGGGTTCTAGTGGGGTGTGTGAGGGGAAGAACATATTCGGCTGAGTGGCTTTGCTTCTAGACCTTCAATATTTGGGTCACTTTACTTAAGGAAATTACGTCGATCACCATTCTAATTCCACGACGGTTTGCCCTCAGTTTCCACCGAGAAGAATATAGAGATTGGATACTCTCCCACTACTAGCATATCAAAATGGACCCTATGCTTCTAAACAATGGAGACCTATATCCAACAAAGTACTTTTATATAACTGTAATCATTGCTTTATATAACTGTAGTCATTGTTCGATTTGTGTGATATGAAGTAACTGTAGGACAAGACCAATGCCATCGTTCACTAACAATGCCAACATAACAATAAAATTCATTTTTTTTATGTCTCGAAATAACAATGCCATCGTTCACCGACTAAAATTCAGGGGACGTCTGTATGTAACTTCTTTGTTTTCATTGATGTCTGCATGCCATTATCTCTTTCCGACAGCCTCCTTTTTTACGGACGTGTTTTCAATTTGCTATTAATTTTATATATGAATTTTATAATTAATATATTCTAATCATTCTCATATCATTATACATTTTAAACTTTAATTTTTGAACTCTTTTTAAATTTTTATATAAATTGTTTTCATTTTATCTTTTTAAATATTTGATTTTCTTATTTTAAATATTTAATTTATTTAATAAATAATTATATTAAATTATCTTAATATTAAATTAAATTAATACCATTATTGTTCTATATTCTATCTTATATTTTCTGGTATTTGATTTATATTTATATAGTTATTAGTGAATAATTTTTTTAGTTAATTATTATATTTGAATTGTTTAATTATGGAAACATGAAGCTTCTTATGGAAACTCTAGTGAAAATTTTAAAAATAGGAGAAGATGGAGGCTCCAACTTAGAGGTCAGTTTAGAGGGGAAATCAGGGACATGGATTAACCAAAGAGAAAATCTGAGAAATAACATGAAAAGGAACAACCCAATTCAAGTGGCATGAACCATTCACAATTATCGTTCAAGACGGAAGAAAAACTCTACATTAAGCCATATCAAGGTGAGATTAATTCTTTGAAGTTAAATCACTAATTATATTTGTTAGAGGTTTATTTTAGAGTTGACCACACAGATGAGGGACCTAAAATTTGATTTTAGCATTTGATATTATAGGGACATTCCGTAACTTGGTGGGAAATCCATACGAAAACCTTCAGACTAGAGGGATACCCTGTAGTGATTAAGTGGGAAGATTTCAATATCCTCATCAATTAGTTTTACCATATTGGGTATGTGTGAGAACAATGGATCTAGAAGAATTACCTTGGGTAGATATAAGTGCTGAGTGTATAGGAGTACACCACGAAATTTAGGAAGATGGAGATAATTTTTAGTATCTCCACAAAGAACCATACATGTTTCTCAAGTATATGGGGGTTATAAAGAACCATCAATGCAAGAAACAAATGTTGTTTAAACCCATAACGAAGAATGGGGATTATGTACAGGCACAATAATAATATAAAATAAGGAAAAACAACTAGGTCAAAGTAGAAAGAGCACCATAGAGCTTCCTAGAATGGGAAAGAAAAAATATAACAGTGATAACACACTAGTGAATATATCGTAGCAACAACTATAACCACTATAACATTTTTGGTCTTATACAGAAGAAGTGTTGGAAGTTGTATCTAGAGCTAAACCCAAAGAACCAAAAGAAATATTCTAAGAAGAATAATCTCATGGCCATAGATTCAGGTAACTAGTTGGAAAGAAGCTCATATGTGGATGAGGAAGAGAAATAAATGACCATTCTCTTCCTTAGAAAGACATGAATAGAGAAGGCTAAAATTGATATTCTATTCAACTTGAGATCATAGAAAAATTTCATAGCAATAAATCTAGTCTTGAAACTAGCACAAGAGACTCATGAAAATTCTAGCCCATAACGATTAAGATGTGTCAACAAGGATGCAAGGATAAATGTAAAAAGATAGTGCAAAATCAAATTGTATATTACTGTTGATTTTCTTGTTTGATGTGGCCAGCCCACGTGGTCCCATGCCAGCACAATCCTTCGTGGTCCTTCGCTAATATTCGGATATTGAATATGGTTTGATTGCAATTGATGCGGTAGGTGATTATTAATCAACCCACGGTACTTACCTGTCCTCCTCGAAGCTTCCAAACCCTAATTCTCA
>APFE031417601.1:105304-142142 GCA_000404065.3 Pinus taeda | reverse complement strand
GTATCTAGAGAAGGATAGCTCTTGTTTGGTTTGTTTGTCATTAGAGAGTCTTAGACTCCTAGGAAGGTTGGATTTGTCCGCAAATATAACTCATTCCGTGTGACAAGTTGTATTAATTTAATTTAGTTAAATTGAGTTATGGTAAGTTAAAATAGTTCTAACTATTGGAGTAACTAGTGGACAGTCAAGTTGTGGAAGTGGAACTTCAACCACACTTAGTGATCATCAAGATAACTAATCAATGAACCTAAATTAGCTCATGCATGCATAGAATTCGATTTACCCAGTTGATATGGAGATTCCAAGGTAATGTACTATCAGTTGTAAACTATTCCAAAGTGTACAGGTGGTACATGCATTCAGAGGAAAGACCTAGAGGAATTACACAATCCAAATGAGGGAATTTACTAATTAATAGGGGCCTACTTTTTCAAGGAATGATGCAAGGAAATAGAAGCTTGGAAGGCTTGAAAATTGGCTAAGTGTTGGCCAGAGTCAGTTAGTTAGGCAAAGAGATAGACTATACAGTTACAAGTTATACTTAGGCTTGAGCAAGCATATGTATTTATCTCTATTATTTGATTAATGCAATACAAATAGGAAGGGGTTTTGAGCAGTTTCTTCCCCTAGATAAATATATGTGCATATGTGATGCTTCCTTTTCATGTCTATGATTTGTGTTCTAGATTGTGAGGTAACTTCCACAAATAAGTAGAGTAGCTTCGAGTCTTGTGATATTGTAAATTTCATGAGAATTTTGAAATCTACACATCAATTTCTAAATGGTATCAAAGTTGGATTCATAATAGAATAAGAAATTTGAAGTTGGGTCTCAAAGGTTCGAATTTTAAGATCAATGTTGCAGGTTTTCTTTAGGACTGAGAAGATGTATTTCAATGCACTAAGTTTAGAGTATGCCTTGGAAGACACCTCAAATTTTGTTGCATGGAAGGATCACATGGAGGCAATATTGGATGACAATGGGTTGCTAGAATACATCAAGACAAATGTTAAAAAACCTCAAGCATCTGATTCCTATAACCTTTCCTGGTGGAACAAAGATAAAGCTAGAGCTAGGAGAATCATCCTGAAGGGTGTGAGAGACCACATAGTCTCGAAATTACATGGAAAAGAGAATCCCTTTGCTATGTGGAAGACCTTTAATGAGATATTTGGAAATAGAAATGAAGTCAAGAAACTTGATTTGATGAACAAAATTGAGAATTGAAGACAAAGGGTATGAGGTAGTCTTCAGAGATGGGAAGGCCTACCTCAAGCATCTTGCTTCATGTCAAATTAAGAAATTTTGTGTCAGGATAGAGAACCTCTACACATTAAAGGTGTTCGTGTCGGCACCTTCATCCCTCCATTAGTGATCAAAATTCTCTTTTTCATGCATTTTAGGTTCCTCATCCGATCAACTGCATTCCATTAGGTCATGAATCATCTAATGGTAGAGGCTCTTTATCAATTTCCCTCATGCTCTTTACCTACTGGCCTATTTTCACAAATTCAGGTCATTTACAATCATCTTTTGTCTTTACATTTGCAAAAGTCATTTTTAGGGTTTCAAGTCTCATTAGGTCTAGGGTTTGTCATCATAGTCCTATAAAAGCTCAATAATGGTCAACAAGCACATGAGGAGGTTTAATAAGGTCTCAACATCAAAAATTTCAATAATGACATTCTCAGTAATTGATTTTTCCTCAAAACCCTGTTTTGAGGAAAAATAGAGTTTTTATGTTTTATGTATGTAATTTTAGTTTTCCTATATGTAATAAGTTCAGAAATGTAGCCCTGGGTCACCTTGCCAAACTCCTGCACTCCAGCTCTTGCAAAAGAGACAAGAAATTCAAAGCATTAGTCCATCAAAGGTCAAAAAGAGAACCAAATTGTAAAACAGAGTTTTAAAGAACAAAGTTAAAAGAAAACTTTAGAAAGTGGGTTTTCTAAATGAAATAATTAAAGAAAAGGTATATAAAGTCATAATTTGTATTATAGACTTCATTTGTGCCAAAAGAGTGAGAGAACAAGTGAAAATCGTGATTTGAGGCGAAGAAAGGAGAAATCACAACAAATTTTTTAAGTTATTCTTGGCGCGACGCACCTAGGTTTAGGCGCAGCGCACCTGCTCAGCGTGTCACACAGGGCACATAATTTTCATATAAACTTGAACTAGCACGATGCACCTGTTAGGCGCAACGCACCTGGATATTGGCGTGGCGCACTAGTCTGCCAAGCCTAAACTTCACTCAATCGACCTCCTCAAGCTCCAAAACTTTGCCAATATCATTCCACAAGTAAGAAAAAAATCCCAAATTGCCATTGCAAGAGATTTAGTCCTCCTTGATGATGTTTTGATAGGTGAAAATTAAAACCCTAGTTTGCTGCACAATGCATTACAAAAACTGTCTAGGGTTTTGCAATTTTGATATTCTTGTTGTTTTGCTCCCCTACATAATTCTCCCATACACCATCTCTCTTCACTACATTTCCTAAGTTTCATTTCCCTCTCCCTCCCTCACTTACAATCATCCTACCCCCCTATCCCCAAACCCTAAAACCATAACAAATTCCCATTATTCCCCAAACCCTAATCTGCATTCCCAAACCCTATCACTCCCTACAGCCAACATCAAATCCTCCACTCATCAGTCCCACTCGTCAACCCTATTCATCAAACAACAGTCACCTATTCTTGACTTAAAATCTCTTCATACTCATCATTTTACTCCATACAGTGGCAAACACGGAAACAGATTTAGCTTATGAAAGGGATGAGGAAACTGTCAGTGATTTCTCCCAAGAAATTCATGCACGTAGAAAACCACAGAAGGGAGGAAAACACATCTAAGAGGAGCCTACTACACTCATAGAACTATTGGCTTGTCCTATTGTAGTAGCATGTTTCAAACATTAGTCTTGCTACCAGTTTTGTGAGATGGTAGAAAGGGTAAAATACCATCATGATCTTGCTAGACTATTTGTTCTCCATATTCACAATGGCCGGGTCAATTTAGTAGGTGTTACCTTTAATTTGACACCTGAAACTATAGCTGAAGCAACAAGTATTCCTAATGTGGGTGAAAAATGGAACAAAGGACAACTTGTGGACAAAGAGAATTATGAGCCTTATATCAAGGCTAGTTATCAGAAGCAGATCAGTAGGGTCTTTCCTTTTAGATACCTACAGGACACATATGCTCCACTCATGAAGTTCATTATCAAATACTTCAGCTGTGAAGGGAGATTTTCTCGCTTGTACACATATCTTGTTAGATTATTGATGCATTTCACTAGAGTTAGGATGATGAACCTCCCATATTTAATATGCAGAAATATTGAGAAAATGACCACATTTGTACAAAGAAAACCTCCTCATCAACAATACAACAACATTTATCACTTTTCATTGATCAAGATTGTGGTGTTGCATCAGCTGAGTTTGCTAAATGTTTCATGGGATGATTTCATTTCACATGAGATTTTTAAAAGACCTCAAGTGACCCCATTAGTGTTTCAAGAGGCAGGAGAGCCTTCAAATCAGCAAGAAGTGCATGAGACTCAAACTACCAATGTGCCAGTATATGTTACTTATGAAAAGGGGACAAGGAGGCTATTTGCAGCTGCAAAATGAGTACTATCTCCACTTGGGGTGGAAGGGGTCTCGTTTCCTTCATCAGATCATAAGCAAATGCTATCTTCACCCGGGGTGAAAGGGGTTTTGATTCTTCTTCAACAAAGAAGGTACAAGACAAGGGAAGCAACCATTGCATGAGGAAGGGCCTTCTGAAAGTCAGGAGAGAGATTTCATTTTGATTCAGGATGATGATGTTGATTTGGGCCCCCAAATCTCGAGACTCAAGGAGATCATCAAAGAACAAGAATTTGACATTCATGCCTTAGCTATTAACCTTGAAAGGGCTAAGTGGATCATCAATTACCTTGAGCAACAGAACAAGAAGTTGGAGAATAAGCAAACGATCATGGAGCTGTAAACCATAAGAGAAAACAAACAAGCAACAAAAAGAAAGAAAGTGAAGTTGACACCCCTTGAGCAAGAGATTGATCCTGACTAGGAATCTTGGCTAGTAAGGAAAAATATACACTTGGAGAAGGTTCTTGAGAAGTCCAATAAAGTGAAAAAGATGTTGTGGCACATGGCTTATCATTATTTGGCACGAAACAAAATTTTCAAAGCGAGAATAAGGTGCCTAAAGGCCAAGTTGAAGAAGACTTTGAGGAGCAAGAAAGACCAAGATAAAATCAATAACTTGGCTGAAGCTTCCTTGGCCCAACATAGTGCTTGATACAAGTTTCTCATGCCAAATTTCAAGAAATTTGGCAAACTTTTTGATAATTTTGAATTTTTGAAGGAAAAAACGGGTTTTTTCTAACAGGTGCGTAGCGCCACCTGGCGCTTGCTTTTTCTAGGGACCTCCTCTTGAGGAAAATTTTGCATTTTTGGATTCCGCATAGAAAATTATGAATACCCAGAAATACTAGAAAGATTTTACAAGTTTTATGTCACCAAAAGGGCCAAAAACACCTCAAAAATTCCCTCTCTAGCACTTTTTGGCCACACAGGAAGCAGTGTTCAGAGAACTGATTTTTGGAGGGGCAAATGGGCACCAAATTTATAAATTCTACTTGTTCTAGAAAGTAGACAGACAAAAGTTTCCAACAAGACTACTTGGAGTAGGTTTGGTTAAGGGGAAGGCCTCCAAATGCATCTAGGAAAAGTGCTACACACAGAAAAAGTGGCGCTTCACACAGGATGAAAAAGTGCCAATTTTGCCTAAAAACTTTGTTTTTCGCCTAGTTTTCTTCTAGTTTCACTTTTTCTCTCTTATGGTCAAATTCATGAGCTAACATGATGTAAATTGATGTAATGTGATGTAAAAATGATGAAAATTGAATTGATAAGGTAGATACATCAGTTGTAGGTGGTTTGGAGTTGAATGAATCAGTTTCCTAGGTTCTAGAGGCAAGCTGTTCCAGTGCCTATTTTTGTGTTCCTAGTTTAGAAATGGTTGAAACAACCCCTCTTCTCATGGATTCAACCCATTATGGATAGAATAGGTGGTTTGAGGTCTATATCATGTGTTTTTTTAGTCATTTTTAAAGGTTGGACTCTTGTGAAAGCTTTGAGCATCATTGTACATTCATCTTTGCAGTTTGGCAAGGAAATAGACCAGGGTTTGCAACATTTTGTGGGATTATTGTGGCAAGGTGATTTAGTATTGTTTCTCCTTATGTAATTCAAGTTATCATATGTTTATGTGTGCCATTATCTCTCTATTTTTAGCTTAACTAAGTGAATCAAGTATAAAGGTGGAAATCATTGATGTTGCAGTGCTCTACCTTAGGGTTTGTTTAGCTTTTCATGTTTTCTACTGTTTGAAGAGGATCCTTGATACTTTCATGCCCTATCCAACTCCTCACCAGTCTTAAGACTCTCCATTTCACTTATTTCAAAGTACTAAAGAATTTTCCTACCTCACCCCACAGAAATCTCTGCAAGACTGAGCTCATTCCCCAGACCCAAAACTGCCTTTCACTTTTGATCCAACAAACCAACATAAAACTCAATCAAACTCCTCTGAGCATATACCTAGCCTAAAATTAGTCTTTATCAGTCATATCAAGCTTCATTTTCTATATTTTCCTGAGATTTACAAGGAGAGAGCCCTCTCCCGACTTGGTAGGGCTAGATAAAAGGTTAAGCATGGTTTGATGTTACCCTATACCTGCCATTTTTAGGGCCTAATAAAAGGAAGATGCAATAATAGCCTTGAGGAGAAAGGCATGGATTAAATATGTTGTGGTTGAGAGGGAGCATGATTTATCTCTCAAAATGGAGCCTTATCCAGTTAGTAGTTGGGATGACCAGGAGGATGATGAAGAAGAGGACCAGTATGAGACCTGCATTAAGATGAGAGTTTAAGCTAAGTGGGTAGAGAGAACATGCATATGTACCTCTAGGAGTGAGGTGGTATGACGTAGATCCTTAGTCCAAGTTTTATGGAAATTTGGGGAGGGTCCATTGAGGCATTCTTATCATGGATTATTGTTGGCTTATGGGGTTATGACCCAGGTTCAGAGTTAACTGCACCAACCAACAAATCCCTACACTACTGGCCTTTTCGGCAAAAACCCACATATTGTAGGCTGCAGTCTCACCTGAAGCATTATGGGGGGATACAAGAACCAATTTTCTGTATCCAGAGACTAGTGTGATGTCTTTGAGCACCTCAGATATGCCTTGGCACAGATCAATAAAATCTTAGGGCATGTTACTACAACTCTGTTAAAACAATCTTCAGACCTTCATGAAGGTCTACGATTAGCCTTTGTGGACCTTTAAAAATCAATTTATGCACTTATGCACATTAGAGAATAGCCATAAATTAGTGTTCACGCATATATACTTAGGTTATTAGTAAACATTAGAGAATGCATTATAGTCTTCGCAAAAATACTTAAACATGCATTGCATACATCATTAATACTTATTCGAGAAAAATGTTAAACATTCAATCAATATTTCATAAAACACATTATTCATCAACAACATATGGCATTAACAGAAAGAACAGGAATATGCAAGAATTCTTCAGAAACTATCTTTATTGATCTTCAATTCAAGGTTACAAACTCAAAACTACCCTATGCACACAACTGTAGGGGTCTACGCGCTTAGTTGTAGACTCTACCTAAGCCTCTGTGCACTCAGCTACAGATCCTTTCTTCTATATTACCCACTTCTCTTCGATATCCTTATAATCAAGTATCCATTACTATCGAAAACATCCCTTAGACTCTCTAAGAAACACCTATTTATAGCCTTTTTCATACAATTCCATTTTGTGGACCATGGGTGGATCTAAAAACCGACTAAAAATTTACATAAAACAAGGGGCTAAACCCTTTTGAATCCTAGTCATCTATGCACTTTGCATCCACAAATCATGGAGACTTTACATTATTTATGCCAAATGTACCAAAACTTGGGTTATCTTAACCCCAAATTTGACTCGGGGGAGGGACCCCATCCCAATAGGATCCCAAACACAAGGATCGTGACTCTCCATTGAGTCACTCTATTGGCACTGCGATCTTACTACTAAGACCTCCCAGCTCCACCTGGATCACTACAACTTTGACAATGCTCTGTGTTGCTACCTTCTTGAATTCGTCAATGAATTTTTCTGTGGCTGGTCCTGCTACGACCAACCTCATGGTTTGTTGTTTCTGCTGAAACCCTTTAAACTTATCCTGAATGGTAGTTGTGACTTGATAAGCTTCCTCCAAGCAAGGCTGCAACCTGGCCTTAAGCAAGGCCTCCTTCTTCTAAGCTTCCTCTACCTATGCTAGGAGCTTCTTTCCCTCCTGTAATTTAGCAAGGCGCTGCGCTGGTGCTATGGAATGTGCAGTCACCCTGACTTCATCATATGGCCATTGCAGCTCCCTTACCTCTGTGTATAGTGTCTATAGGTTTGGATCCTCTGACAGATTGGTTACGATCTTCATAGCTTGCTCAAACAATTCCGCACAGTCAGTGACTACGGCATCCAATGTAGCCATGCCTTCCTTTATCGCGGCTCCGTGTTTCTCCCAAACCTCAGGTGGAGTTGTGGGCTGCAAATTTAACTGTAGCTCTGTAATATTCATGTTGAGCTCAAATTCTACCCGTCTAGCCTCTACTTTAGCCTTGCACACACCAACAGCTAATATTTTGATTTTTGCTTCTGGCTGTGCATTCTCCAGGATGTGAAGCTCAAGCATTGTATTGCATGCCTATGCTACTGCTGACTTCAGATTGGAACTACGCATTCGAAGTAACTCCTTTTCCTTCAAAGCTTACATACTTTCAATGAACATTTTCTCATTGTTCACTTTGTACTTGCTTATGAAGTTGAAGGCATGCTACTCCCTGGTTCTCACTTCATCTGCTACCCCCGTATGCAACACATGGAGGGTCTTGTTGAAGAGTGCCACAATATTTAATCCAATGTTCTTTATCATACTCAGGATAATACGATCATCGAAAAACTTTGTTTGAATAGACCCGTTTGGTAATGGTATAGTTCTGAGGTCTAGGGTCCTTACTAGCTCTACTGCTTGGCTTGTCTCGGGTGTCAGGCTTGCTTGCTCCACGCTCATTTGTCTGGTGCCCACCTGTATTCTTATTTCTTGGATCTGTAGCTCACACATATCCTTTTGGACACTCCCCAACATCTGCATGTACTACTACTCAAACACATGCAACACTTTTGTGGTGGTGTCTTGAATTTTATCCCTGATCTCATTGAGATCACCCTTTGTTAACACCATGGGATCACCCTGTGAATTATTTGATTTATGCTTATTCCTTGTACCACCCTACTGCTCCTTGCCACGTCTCTTTAGAATAAATGGGGTACTATGCCCATCATCCCCTCTGCCACCTTGTCCTGAAAGGTCTTCTTCCTCTGTCTCTAGCTAAGGTGACTTGTCATTTTTTTGTGATTCGCGTTGTTCTTGTTCCACCTGCTCCTTGGTAGTGCATTCTTGTTCCATACAAGCCTTTTCTATGAATTCCTTCTTTTTATGCTCTGCGAGTGTACACACAACTTTCTTAGTTAACTACTTTCTTTTCTGCACAATAGAACTGCCCGTGACTGTGCTTGTTCCAACATCTAAGTCTAACAGGGCGCACCATTCTGCAGGCCATTTTTCTACAACCTCCTGCACATCCATTTCTGTCACCAAATAGGGCAATTCATGCCACTTTTGCTCTGGATCCTTTCATGCCTAGATATATACCATGTGGAAGTCAACCTTGAATGCCATGTAGGCTGATAGTTGCGTGAATAAGGTTGGGGACAACCTCTGCTGCTGATTGATGGCCATGCAAAGAGAAATTTCCATGAGAACCCAGAACATCTTCGTCTCTATAATCTGCGTGGGATCCTTTGTAGACCATAGGGAAGAAAATTGCACTGCCTCTAGCAATACTTCCTCAAGCAGAGGAAATTGGTTATCCTCCAAAAATTCCCATGCAAGGAGAACAATCAACAACAAAAACCAAGCATAATGGAATGACTTGGTTTCATCTTGGGCCTCTCGACAGTTCGCAAGGAACTCCTGACAGAGGTATCTTGAACAATTAAACTGTACGCCTTTCTCGCACTGTGTAACCAGGGAAACTACTGGCACTTGAACTTCATCCGCGCAATATTTTTTCATCATTTTCCTTGCTAAAATTTGGGCAGCCAATTGAACTATCGGGTTAGTTATAGAAAGAATTGAATACCCTCATGACTTATTCATAAGGCCATAGTCCCTCTTCATTCTTTCTGCGAGGTCTTTCTCCCTAGTCTTTCCGCCAACCTCCTTGGTTAGGTTCATGCCCTTATAAGGTAGGTACGTGATTCTATGAATGAGCATATATGTAATGGCGATAGGCCCTCCTAGCCACAAACATCCATCGTGCACCAATGTGAGCAAATGGCACACACATATTGTATTAATGGGGGTGCGGTGATAGTGGGGCACCCACAACAGATTGAGTAACCGTGAGTGCTTGAAACCATATACCCATTCCTCCGTTTCCAGTTTTGTAACACCTGATTTTGCATAATAGACCTTTCTCATATAATTATCCATTGCCAAGTGTGGAAACCTAGCGTGATCTGTGAGGTCCCAATCCTCCATTTTAAAAAGCGGGATCCTTGTGAGCCGCGAAGCTTCAAAAGGGACCTTCTCTAGTAGTAGGAGCGTGGAAATGGTGAAATTCTTAGAATCTGGGTCCTTCATGACCTTTGATTTTCCCTTCTATAGAGGGATATACTCAAGGAGCCTTATTATGGGCTCCACTCCTTCAGTGTCTATATCCTTTGTTCCCTGGGGTTCTTCTACCTCCAGGTCCACTGCTTTCTCCGGTTTCTTATCTTTCTCCTGCTTCTGCACTTCGGTATGATTCCTGGGGGATGCGCACAACAACAATGACTTCTTCTGCTATCCTTCTTTGATTTGGCTGGTTGGGTTTCTCTGGTAGGGGTAGGCTTTGGCCTAGGCGACTTCGGTGCCATAGGCACAATAGCTGGAGCACAACTTCTGGGGCAGCTGTCTCAGAGGCAACACCACCAATGCTCACCAATTTCAACAGGACTTGGTGTAGACATTATGTCAAGAATAAACTTCTAGTTTATCTCAGATAATTTAGCAAATGTGGGGCTCGTGAATAAATCTTACTAAGCTGATCAGTTCATAGGAAACATACAACGAATTTCACTAACAATTCTGAGAGTGAAAAGTGTTCTTTATTGGTTCGACACACGTAATTTATAGGGAGTTTTGAATTCAAATCAGACTGTTCCCCCCAATTTTTGATAATAAATGTTGTTTTGGTGGTAGATCTTCAAAGATTTTTGCCTTAAATACCACCACCCTGCTCCATTTAACCATCTTCTGGTCGTCAAATCATGAACATTGACTTCAACGGTCACTTTCCCGTTGTGTTGTGCGACACCTTCCTCCATAGCGTAGCTTCCTATGCACAACTTCATAGGTTTCCTCTTCGTCATTCTCCATGCAACCTTCCCACTGCATTGTTCTCCAAACTAGGCATTGTAGTTTAAATTCCCGCGCACCCTTGCAACTGCTTTGGAGCACTAAGACTATCCTGCTATCATATAGTCATTGTGCAGGATCCCTTGTATACAACTTCAATCTATTCCCATTCACTCTTCTCAGGATGGGTTCCCCATTTAGCTTCACGAGTTGAACTACGCCTCCATTTGTAATTTCTTTGACAATATATGGCCCTAACCAATGCATCTAAAATTTACCCAGAAATTTAGTGAATTTACTACCATATAATAGGACAAGATAATTTACCTTGAATGTGTGAAGCTTGATGTGGTGATCATGCCATGATTTTTCGTGCTCCTTCTGTAGTTTTTAATGAAATCCTACCAAAAACCAATCGTCTTCGAGCTCCATCAGCTGCACGAGCCATTCCTCCAAGGCCTCATAGTCCACCATATCTGTCATTGCTTCTATGCGAAAAATGGGCACAATATACTCCATCGAAATTACATCTTCGACCCTATATACTAATCTGAACGATGTTTTTCCTGTCAGCTTCTCACAAGTAGTCCTATAAGCCCAAAGTACTATAGGTACACACACATCCTAGTCATTTTGCTATGCGTTGTAGATCTTTGTTAGCGCGTTATTTAAAATATTTTTAAAGGCTTCAATAGTTCCATTTTCTTGTGGATGCTACGATGTACTCTTTTGATGGTAGACTTGGAATTCTTTAGTCAATGTGCTGATCGTTTCGTTCAGAAAGTGCATACTTCTGTCACTCATTAACACTTCTAGGAAACCAAATCTGGTTAAAACACACTCAAACAAAACTTTACTATCGTAGCCACTATATAATCCTTAATCGATTGTGCTTCCATCCATCTGGTTAAATATTTCGTCGCGGTGATAATATAACGCACACTTGTTTTCTTTCCCGAGGGATAAATTAGCCTAACAAAATCAATCACTCACTTCTCAAATGGCTACAAAGATACTTCTGGATGTAATGGAAACTCATCCTATCGCGATGGTCTACCAGTTCTTTGACATGCATCGCATGGCTTACAATACACCTTGGAATACTTGTGTAGTGTTGGCCACCATAGACCTGCGCGCAAAATCTTCTGCACAATTGCCTTGCTTGCATAATGACCTCCTACAACTCCCCCATGAGATTTAGAAAGAATGCTATCTCGCTCAAAATTCAACACATATCTTCGCAATATTTCATCCACACCCATCTTATACAGATGTCTCGTAATAACTGAAAAATCTGTTGCATGCACTATTAATTCTTACTTTTGCTGACTTGTATGTCGTTTTGGTGCCATACCTATAGTCAAGAAGTGAATAATGTTTGAAAAATTATCATCCACTACGTGTACCACAAAGAGATACGCATCTAGTAGCCATTCCTCCGGATTATTAGGTTCCCCTTTTATTTCGATCCACGACAGATGGTCAGGTCCCGCGTTTAACCTCCCTAGCTTCACAATGACTTCAAAGTCATACTCCTGAAATAATAGCAACCATCTGCAGATCTTCCCCCCCAACACAGGCTTATTGACCAGGTATTTCAAGGCAAAATGATCTATGTACACCTTGAAATGTCCTCCTAACAGATAATTCTTGAATTTTTGCAGCACGTACACCATGGCCAATCCTTCATGCTCAGTCGTTGAATAATTATTCTCGGCCTTTGATAACTTCCTACTCACGAAGGTTATAGGATGGTCAATTTCTCCTTCATGAACTACATTAGCACTACACAAAATACAATGCAAGAGGCATCCACATGTACGTGAAACTCCTTTTTTCTAATAAGGGAATACCAAGATCGGTGTGGTGACCATCTTTTCTTTCAATACATCTAAGCTGCACTGGCATTCTTCATCCCAACAAACTGTTGCATCCTTCTTCAATAGTTTCTCCATGGGTGAAGTAAATTGAGCATAATATTTGATAAATTTTCTATAATATCCCGCATGTCCCAGCGTTGCCTGCAACTACTTGATGTTCATAGGGCCTTTCAAATTCACAATTACCGCAATCTTTGCAATGTCCACCATCAATCCTTTCTTGCACACCACGTGACCCAAAAATATCCCAAAGGGAACATAAAATATGCATTTATTCAAGCTTAGCATGTTCTAGTATCTGCGACATGTATTGAACATCAGGCGCAAACTTGCTACATGGCGCTTTACTAACCCGAACACCATCCAACCATCAAAGTATACTTCTAGGAACTTATGAATGAACTCTTTGAACGCTGCTATGAATAAGCGAGAAAATATCGCAGGTGCATTCTTAATCCCAAATGACATCACAGTGTATTGAAAACATCCCCACTTCACTGCAAAGGTCATTTTTCTCCTATCATCTGGTGTGATCTTGATATGATGATACCCTAAAAACCCGTCAGTGAAGGTGTTATCCCAGGCTGAGGAGGAGATCGAAAGAGGTAACTTCAAACCAATTTCATTTTAGAAGCTAGCCTTGATAAACCAAAGAGGGATCTCTCTAAATATTTCACAGTCAATGACTAGAAGATAAATGGATTTTAGGCTAGATGTATAGGTTTTGTTTGAGTGTTTGGAAATTTAGGGTTTTTAGGTTGCTGGACCAGGGATGGGAGCAATCAATTAGGTCAAGGTATCAAATTTTGCAGTAGCAGGCATAAAGAGGATAAATATAACAATGTTTTGTGGTGAAATTAAGATTTGGACAATGTAGTATAGGTTTTAAAGTTTAAGAAACCATAATGAGCATGTATTAGCATGAATTCATTAATCTAGAGGAAGAGATACATGAACATGATTTTCCACATAAACAGAGCTTTGAATCTAAATACTTATGCCTATATGACTGTAAGGAAAATGGCATGAAGAAATAAAATCATGTTAAGAGAGATGAATTCATTAATAAGAAACTAATATGAAAGGAAAACAACACCATAAACTCACTAAACAAGTATTCCTAAAAAATAGCTGCCACTGCTCCTTGATTAACTGTATGAAAGCATAAGGTACAAGTCTATCCTATGAAGTCCAACCCTTCTCTCTAAATGAGAAATGATACATATAGACTCAATAAAATATATTCCCCACCTTCAGGAGTCGAATCCCTAAGTGGTGGAATTGTTTCCAAGATTCTCTCAACCAACAAGTGAGAGTGAGAAGGTCAAAAACAAACTCTTCTCGTAGACCTTGATTTGAGTTTTGCTTCCTTTATGAGGCCTAATTAACCATAAAAAACAAATCATGCCTATTTATTTAGGATTACATCATATAAAATTTGAAATATTGAAGTTACATCATGAGTTTAAATTTGACCAAGTCAAACTAAAAACATAAGAAATTACACAGTGAAATTTTTAAATAAAAACTCAAAAATTTGTAGAAGCACAATGCCAACATTGAGGCCCCTTTTAGGTGCCTTCCCGAGGTAAAATTTAAAATATGAGAGAACGGTCAACTATTCTTTCCTTTCTAGTTTCCATAACATCTTGAATTTTTGAAAATGACCCATGGTAAGGCCTTCAAAAATTGATTCTCACAAGGTGTCTCCAAAAGCGTAGCTCCTATCAAAAAGAGTGGTAGAATGATGATTTTTGACCCCTTTTTTTCCTTTTTTCTAAACATATGAGCCTTGTTTTAGAAATATGATGAAATTTTTTTTTATAGGAGGCCACCATCTTTCCAAAAATGTAAGCCACTTGTCATTTTGAGTCCTGAGGAAAAAGCGCAACGCTAATGTGCTACGTTTATGTGACTAGTCCAATTTCTGAAATTTGCACCAAAATTCTCCAAAAACAAAAAATGATCCAAAAACTCCCAAAATTGGTCATGACATGAAAAATAAGTTCTTTCATTCTCTCATGGATGCTTCTACAAGCATCTCCAAGTTATCCCTCTCATTTTTGTCTTTTAGGTTTTCGTTTAGCTTGTTTTTCATTTGCTTGAGATTGATGTTGCAAATCATGTTTCTGGTCTAATAGTGGTGGGCCATGTGCCTCAATAGCTGATTGTCCCTTTTAGAATTGTCAAGAAGCTGATCTAGATGATAATTGACCTTACCTAGCCAATACTCTCTGTCTTCATTAATTTCCAAAGCAATTATGTCTTCAATGTCCAAGTCTTCATCCAGTAGGGTTTGTTCTTTTTCCTTTTTCAATGCTCTTTTGAGACCCTTTGACCTTGGCTTCTTCTTTCCAAACTAATTTTCCTATTCATCATGTTCATCATGCTCTAACACTGGATTACTTTTGTCTCCTTGCTTCAACATTTTGGATTTCTCTTTCTCCATGATTAACTGTTTGGCCTTGAGTTGATTGTTTTCTTGCTCAAGGAAAGAAATGATGAATCTGGCCCTTGCCAAACTGTCCATGAGCTCTCTGATTTGGGAATCCTTCTCCTTGATAACTTTTTTCAAGTTTTAATTCTCATATACTACTTCCAAGTCAACTAGGTCAAAATCATGCTCAATTATCTCCTCATCCTACAAATGTGATCCTTGTTGTGCTGATGTAGAAAGCTTGGCCCTTTCCTCAACTTGAGAAGAAAACACGTGTTTTTCCTCTCTGGTATGTTTTGGTCACCTCAGGTCTAGGTGCCTTTGGTAACCTCCTTTGATTTTTTTGATAACCCTACCTCCATATGCTGTGCTGGTGTGTCTTGGTGAAGTAGTCTCATTCCATTTTTGAAACCCTATATGATAGGAAAGGGGAAAAATAGTGAAAAGTGATCGAAGTGGTGAAATGACGGAGTTAGGGAAGGGAGATGATGATAGGGAAATTTTTGGATATGGATAGGTGTTATAGAAAACTTAGGATGTTTAAAAGGGGCGAAATGAGAGAAAAATTAGGAAGTTTAAAAGGGGTGAAATGAGAGAGAGAGATGAGTAGGTGAATTTAAAAACAATCATGCTGGGAAATTGTCTAAAATGATAGGTATGAGCTAGGGTTTGTGAAAAGGTGAGGAATATTGAAGGTAAATGAGTCGATTAGTGAATTATATGGTGATTTGTATATATATAGAGGTGTGATATGGAAAACTTTAAATTTTGAAATTTCATATCTTGCAAAACCATCATTTGCACTAGCTTTGAAGCATGGAATTTCACATAAACCCTATATGAAGAAAAATCAACATTTGTACTTGCTTTGCCAAAGGAAAAAGTGAGTAAGATGATGATACTTGTAGAAATATTAGAAGAGAAAATGAGAGAAATGCAATATTTAATTTGAATTTTGGGTGATTTTTGGCAAATTTCAGGCTACTCTGTCCCAAGCATAGCGCTGTTGGCAGAAGCCCAACGCAGTTCATGGAAGCGCAACACAGTTCACAGAAGTGTAAAACTAAATTGAAACCTACTTTTGGAGGACTTAAACTGATCCAAATTTCAAACTTGATAGCTTGTTCGAAAGCTCTTGAAGTCTGCTACAGGATGGACTCATCAAGAATGTAATTTTGACACTCCAACAGGGAGAAAAATTGGTTTTCCAAAGGTCACTCCAAAAACATAGTGTGCTTCTGACAAAAGCGCAATGCCAACTTGTAGAGCACTTTTGACTGCCTTCCTGGAGTATTTTTGGGCTTAAAATGGTATGGCTGGAAATATTATGATGTCTGCTACATAATAGAGTCCTTAAGCACAACCAACGCTTGCTCCAAATATCTGAAAAATTGTCTTGAAGTCAAACTTTCTAGAAGTGCAACAACTCTCCTGTAGCAAGTGTAGTTTGGGAATTTCTCCCAAATCATAACACTGTGCGTAAAATGAAGGAGGTTTTTGTGCCTTGGACTATAATTTACAAAAAGATATTTCACTTTGTAAAATTCTTCTCCATTTGGTCAGAAACATATTTTGAAGAAATAATCTCCCTATGTGAAATGATGTGACGAGGTAGTGTACTGCAACATTGTCTTATTTGAAATAAAACATTACCTTTACCTTTATTTTGCTTTCCCGAAGCTGTTAACTCCCTTTACTCACTAAATCACGTGATGGACATGTTTTTGTTTTGACATATGGTATCATGATGACACATGGAGTGAAACCGTAGACCATGACCTAAAATGAGGAATTTACCCATTTCATTACCCAAGACATTTAAATGAAGATATGATACATCGAAGAAGACAATGACCATGATGAGTGATGAAGAACATGAGTAAGTGAAGGGAGAAACATTGAACTAGAAACAATAGCCAGTGACCAAATTTTTATTTGAAGATTCACTGAAATGACAGAAAATTGACTTGACAGCCTAACAACACCTTGTAAGAGAATATTTGATGAATGGTGACAGGCTGAACTGATTGACACTAACATTGGATCCAGCTAGGGATGGTAGCTCCTTGGAGGCGTCAAGAACACCATAGACCTAGTAGCCTTATCCATTGGACATGGAGTCATAATGCAAAGACTAAACTCAAATTGAAAACTGGCTGACTAACTAAATTCAACAAACAATAAACAAAACAAACTGACTGAAATTACTTATGGTAGCAGACCATCGATATCTTAATGCCACCTGATGAATATATATATACAATCATGTGTAATGATCCCTCCAGTGTAACCAATCCAGCAAATGGATACCTACTTGAGTCCTATTCACACTTTCCTTGAGGAGGTATAAAAAACAAAAGATAAGTCACTCCAAGTGCTTAATGAACACATGTACATGATCCATAAATACAATAAAATTCATCTCCTTTGATGACTGAAGAAAACTAGTGTAAGGATCCTTAAAAGTTTGAAATGCTACCTTGTCTTGAAATCCAGAAAAAAATACAAGTACTCCTTTCATTTTGATGTAAAATTATACTTGGTTGTTGATCCGTAGGAAGGCATAGGGAAGTATGACTTTCTGCTACATGAGTGTTGGTTGCAAATTCCTCAAGCATGAACAACTTTGATTCTATCTCTGGCAGACTGTCTATCTCAGACTCATGCTATTCCTCTAAATCATCCTTGAACATAACACATTCTTCAACATTATTAAACATGTCATCCCTATCCTCTTCATGAAGGAAAATAGCCCCTGTTAGCTAATTTCCTTGCTGGAAATATACATCACAATTTGGCTTACTCACAATAGCTTCCTATGTAGTTTCATCAGTCTCATGACTGTCATCATTTAAACCCAGATTTTCGTTTTCAATAATGGAAGAAATTTCACTTACACATTCTTGACTGTGTGAGCACTGCAAAACTGCCTTAAATTGGGCTATAACATGGTTTTCAAGAACTGATATATTTGATCTTCAAACAAAGGAGAACACTTAGTTTTATGGAAATCAACATTGGCTTGGTGATTTTCATTTTCAAGATTAGGAATAGGCCTTTCTCTATTTTGATCCCAGTCTGTTTCATCCAAGGAGGAAGATGTTGATTCTTGTTGGGAGAAAAAATCATAAAGGCCTTCTAATATATATTCTTCCATACATTCTTCATCCCCATACAAGTTTTCAAGAAATTTAATGAAATTTTCAGAAATCTCACAACATCTATCCATCACTGATAAGGAAAAATTGCAACTTTGATAATGTTGAAAGAAAACTGAATGAAAATTCTTTAGAGAATATAAACTAGCAGATGGTAGACTCTCATACCATTTCCTCTCCAGGTAGCCATGAAAATCTTCATCAGAAAATCTTCAGGAAACTTAGTCTTTAATCTATGAATATGAAAATGAAATTTGACCAAATGAAAACTAGCATCTTCTCCATCCTGACCTTTAAACTTTGGCAACCATGTTTGCAAATATATACAAGAAATACGGTTCGAAAAACTAGGAATATGAGCTTGATTCATAGGACCATACATTTTAGTAGTTGAATCCATCTTGAAAATAGCTAAGTCACCAAGAAATTATTCAAACTACTGGTTTTTGAACAATGGAGTCGCCATGAAAATTATAAACCTTTGGATTCTTCGACACTGGAGTTGCTAGGTGAAAGATGCACAACCTTTCTTGTGTTTGATCACCGTTCACCATGAGCAATCAGATTTGATCTTTCTTGTTCTTTCCAAGGGAATATATATCACTTCGATCCTTTGTGAGTAGGACTCAAGTAGGTAGCCATTTGCTGGATTGGTTACACTGGAGGGATAATTACGCATGCTTGTATATATATCTTCAGCAGGTGGGTAGTTGCGATACCAATGGTTTGCTGCCATAAGTAAGTTTAGTTAGTTTGTTTTGTTTATTGTTTTTCAAAGTCAGTTAGTCAGTTAGTTTTCAATTTGAGTTTAGTCTTTGCATTCTGACTCCATGCCCAATGGATAAGGCTACTAGGTCTACAGTGTTATTGACACCTCCAAGGAGCTTCCATCCCCAGATAGAGCCAATCTTAGTGTTAGTTAGTTCAGCCTGTCACCAGTGATCAAATATGCTCTTACAAGATGTTGTTAGGGTGTCAAGTCAGTTTTTTGTCATTTCAGTGAATCTTCAAATAAAAATTTGGTCACTAGTTGTTGTGTCTAGGTCACTGCTACTCCCTTCACTTACTCATAGTCTTCATCACTCATCATGGTCATTTTCTTCTTCGAGGTATCATATCTTCATTTAAATGTCTTGGGTCATGAAATAGTTAAATTCCTCATTTTAGGTCATGGTCTAGGGTTTCACTCCATGTGTCATCATGATACCATATGTCAAAGCAAAAACATGTCCGTCATGTGATTCAGTGGGTAAAGGGAGTTAGAAACTTAGGGAAATAAAAATAAAGGTAAAGGTAATGTTTTATTTCAAATAAGACAATGTTGCAGTACACTACCTTGGCTCATCATTTTTCATAGGGACATTTTAGCCTAAAAATGTTTTTGACCAAATGGAGAAGCATTTTACAAAAGTGAAAGAGGTTTTTGTCAATTACTGCCCAAGGAACAAAAACCTCCTTCAGTTTCTGCACATGTCTTATGATTTGAGAAAAATTCCCAAACTACACTTGCTATATGAGAGTTGTTGCACTTCTGGATAGTTTGACTTCAAGGCAGTTTTTCAGGCATTTGGAGAAGGTGTTCCCTACCTGGTTTAATAGGGCTAGCTATTGAACTTCAAGTGGTTTGAAATTATCTCTTTTGATCTCCTCCTTAGCTTGGGACATTGTAGGGGATAACAGAAGGAATACACCTCCTTCCCTCCAAGATTGTCTAATACTTCGTCTGTAAACGACGTTGGGAATGGGCCGTGAACACATGCATAATTAAGCTTCTGCAGATCAATGAAAAACATTATCTCACATTATTTTTCCTTCTCCTGAACCACCATCGGGATCACCCAATCAAATTCTTCAATGTGTTCTATGATGCCTGCCTCCAACATCTTATACAATTCTTGGTGAACCTTTTCCTTGTATTTAGGATTAAGATGATATGGCCTTTGTTTAATAGGATTTGTGTCCAGCTTCAATGTGATATTCATAATGCCCAAATCACCAATTATGCCCTTCAAATCCAAAAACTTAGTAGGGAAGAGACCTTGGTATTCGCGGAGTAACTCAAAAACTTTATCCATGGTAGCATCATCCTAATAATCTCTAATTTTCGCAAACTTCGGTTTGGCTTCAGTGCCAATGTTTACTTGCTTGATATTCAACAGCGTGGTGATGTCCGGGTTGTCTATTTGTTTCCCTTCAACTTCTCTATGCACTTCTTCCTTTGGAATATTAATTTTTCTTGAATATTCATCCTCCTCTTTAGCGATCACATTATAGCATTCCAGGGCATGGCACAATTAGGTGCTTCAATCTAGTTGGACGCATTCCATAGGTCCCATCATCATTCTAAAGATGATTACCTTAATCTATTATAGAGCTTCATCGATGCTTGTGAAGCTATCTTCAAAGCTAAAGATCAATAAGGGACCTTCCCTCAATATATCCTAGTCCGCGGTGTCGTGGCAGAGCTCTATTTTCAGATGCCAGTTCATGGGAATTGTATCCAAAGTATGGAAAATTTTGTGTACCAACTCTGGTTGCGTTTTTTTCCCCATGCTTTAGTCCATTTTTCTAGGTGATCACGTGGATCATCCCTTCCATTATATTTCTCAGTCATTCTGGTGTTAGCACATCCAAACTGTAGCTTCATCATTATTTTGTAATCTTGCCATCTAACAAAACTATCCTTATGTGTACCCCACCATCATGGAGGCGTAGAGCGCAGTGCCAACTCTAATGCTTGGAAGTAGTGATCCTCGGGGAATTCACACTCAAATTCATCCAAAGATAGATCTACATCAGTTAAACCATCATAATAGGGTAGTTTCCTTACCTTCGACAAAACACAACACAATGAATTTGCCATCATATTGCATCATAGTGTAGATACTTCATGCAAGCGATTCTGCTAATGCTCCAACTCTTTGTCTGAATCCAAGGTGCAGGAAATCTCCCGGTCCTAGGAAATCGGTCGATCTGCCATCATATTGATCTAGTCCTGATCTCGTGTTGTTATTTTGTAGATTTGATCTAGTTCATCCTCACTTTCTTCATAAATCGCAGATTGGTTCAGTATAGCATGCCCCTTTTTTGGGGTCCAACGATACTACAACCCAAAGTGATTTCCTTTCGAATGACATTGTCCTCTTCTTCAAATTGATGACCCCATTCATGTCAATGGCCTAGTCAAGTCCTAGGAGTGCGGGGGATGGGTTACTGTCATCGATGATCTCTATAACCTCAAATTCGACCATCATGCTTGCACCTTCTATATCATCTATTACTCCATATAATCATCCCATCGGGATGATTTTCAATTGGTTCACCATTCTGAGCTGAATCAGAGACCACTGCAATGTAGGTCTCCCCATTCTTTCCCATGTTTGTTTTGGTAATACGTTTGCATCGAACCCCAGATCCAAGATGACCTGGTCCATCTCATAATCACCTATCTGCATGGTGCACCTCATCTTGTGCCCTATTTGTGCCTTATGTTTGCCAATTTTTTTGATGGGTGTCCATTAGGTCCTTTCTCTTTGCTGCACATTTGTTTATTAATTCCTGCAAGCCTTCCATAGCTTTGCTGTCACACAATAGTTTTATGTAGGTCTCCAAGAACATGGTGAGTACAGAGGGATCAACTTCTACAGGTGCCCTTGTTTCTTCCACCTTGCCCTGGCTTCTTGAGATGGAGGCCTCAACGAAGATTTTCTTAGCTTCCATAAATGTTTCCCTAGTGCACTCTAGATCAAAGAAAACTTCCTTCTCTAGGGCCTTGCAGAACCATCCTTTTTCTTCAAGCTGTTTACCCTTATCATCGCCAATCATTATTCCACTTCTTAGCACTATATTCATTCTTTGATCCTCCTCGTGGGGCTCAAATCTCATCATATGTAAGTTTTGCATAGGCTACTAAGGCTGCACTTTCTTCTCTTGCATTTTGGCTATCAGCACCAGGCATTCTTCTATAGTATGGTCAAACTGGCTGAAGTATTAACATGACAGGGGTGTATGATTCTACCATTCTCATTTGTAGTGCCCTGGCTATCCGCAGTTGTAGCAGATGATCTAACCATGACCTCTACTAGGCCCTCCTCCTCCTTGGCCTTGTCCTTGTCCCTGATAACCTCCACGTGCCCCTCCAATGCCCTGCTCTGGAGGATGAGTTTTTTCTTGCATCCGATATGTAGGTGTTCTTTCCATCATCATCTCATAGATTTGACAATGGTGCTCATCGTGGCCCACCAATTTGCAGAAATTACATAACAACTGTTGAGGTGTCTGGACAAATTTTTGTAGTAAATGACAATTATCCATCACATGTTGTCCAACAACCTGACAAATAACTCACCATAGCGCAACCCCCACGCTCAGCCCTGCTGGGGCTTATGGCTTCAGGGGAATTAGTCCCCGTCCTGTAATATAATTCATGTACACTGGGCAGTGATATTTATTGTGCCCTTGGCCCTTGCACTTCAAACACTAGACTTTTGCACACACTTTTGGTTTAGTCTCTTTGTCTTTCTTCAAAATCTATAATTCTAGGTGTAGGCTCTATAACTAAGAGTGGATCTGTTGCACTCCTAAGGTCGCTTCCTGAATAGGTGATGCATGCAATATCATTGTGATTTCCAAGGCTTACACTTATGTTCCTATCTTCTATCGTGATAGAGCAATTCTCAGGTGGGGCAGAAGCGAAGCTATAAACAATTCGTGATGCTGACTATATGTGAGCTGCATGCTAGCTTCTCGAATTTGACACTTCAACCTTTGATCTAATTTCCAAGGCGTCTCATCAATCCTAATCATGGTTTATTTGAATTCGATTACTGACTATGAATTAGAATTAGGCTTACTAAACTCCTTATTTAAAGCTTCCTTAGTTTCTGCTAGTGATGCAAGAGGATTATCATAACAATACTTGATATACCCAGTTAGTGCATGATCCTACAGAGCGGTAACCAACTATGACTTCTTTATATTGTCATTAGTAATATGTTGTGCTATCCAAACAACATTCGTAACAAACCAAAACTGCTATGTATCTTCACTCCCTACGCCTTTGAAAATCGGTAGCTTCATTGCGTTCACCATGTTGGATGGTGGTGGTGGTGGTGGAGGTGTGGGCGAGGGTGTATGTGGTGGATGTGGAGGTAGAGGTGGAGTGGATGGATGATTTACTCGAGGGATCCCCTGAGTGATTAGTTGAATAATGCTTCATGCCATAGTTTGTTCCGCCCCTTTGTTGTCACTTAAGGGAGGTCCAATCAATGGACTATAATCCGGTCCTGATCCTTCACGAATTCTAAAGAATCATCCACTTCTTGTGACTCTGAACATCAAGGTAATGGCAACACCTGTTTTTCACATAACAATAGTTTAATCCAAGTATTCAATGATCTTAAGTACTTACCTCGTGATCCTTTGAAAAATTGCCGCTCCACTTCACTATAGCTGACTAAGGTATCAACTGCAAATTATGTAACAAACCCTCCTATGATTCGATTAAGCCAGTGATGAAAAACCCATGTGATCTTGTTTCAGAAGCTTCTAATCCTCGCAGTAACTCTCGAGTCCACACTATTGGATTATTAGGCTTCCACCTTCCTTGGCCATCTGTCAATTTAGCCAACCATTCATACAGTTCAATGGGGAAGGTGCAGAATAAGATCTCATGTATCTTTGTATACAAATACCTGTTCAACCACTCTTCCTTTAATAGGCGAAGATTCCTATTTTCTTACACCGCGAACTTGTGAATCTTCTGATCCAACCACTTTTCAATTTCATTTTTGGTCGAATTCCAATGATGCAACATCACACATCTCTTTTAAGCAGATCTCGCTCCCGACAACGAAACCATTTGTTGGCTTAGGGGGTCCTAACCCAGGTTCAGAGTTAGCTACACCAACCAACAAATCCCTACACTATTGGCCCTTTCGGCAACAACCCATGTAGCGCAGGATGCAGTGTCACCCAAAGCATTATGGGGGGGATGCAAGAACCAAGTTTCTGCATCTAGACACTAGTGTGATGTCTTTGAGAACCTCAGATCTACCTTCATGCAAATCGATAAACTCTTAGGGCATGTTACTACAACTTTGTTAAAACAGTCTTCAGATCTTCATGAAGGTCTACGATCAACCTTTGCAGACCTTTAACATTTAATTTATGCACTTATGTGCATCAGAGAATAACCTTAAAATTAATGTTCGCACATATATAATTAGGTTATTAGTAAACATAAGAGAATGCACTAGAGTCTTCACGAAAATACTTAAACATGCATTACATACATCATTGATACTTATTCAAGAGAATTGCACAACATTCAATCAATATTTCATAAAACACATTATTCATTGATAGCATATGGCATTAACAGAAAGAACAAAAATATGCAAGAATTCTTCAGAAACTATCTTTATTTATCTTCAATTCAAGGTTACATACTCCAAACTACCCTATGCACACAACTGTAAGGGTCCTCGCACTCAGTTGTAGACTCTACCTAGGCCTCTGCACACTCAGTTGCAGAGCCTTTTTTCTATCTTACCCACTTCTCTTCGCTATCCTTATCATCAAGTATCCATTAATATCAAAAAAATCCCCTAGACTCTCTAAGACACACCTATTTATAACCTTTTTCATATAATGCCATGGTTCGCGGACCATGGGTGGATCTCAAAACTGACTCAAAATTTACATAAAACAAGGGGCTAAACCCCTTTGACTCCTAGCCATCTACGTGCTCTATATCCACAAATCGCAGAGGCTTTACATTATTTACACAAAATGTACCAAAAACTGGGTTATATTAACCCTAAAACTGACTTGGGGGACCCCATCCCAACAATCATTAACTTGCTATGGAGGCCCACAATATCTAGTAGTAGGAGGATCAATGTCACTCAAATATCTAGGCGTGCAAAGGAGTGTTGACAATATGGAAATAGGCTCAATAATAGAGTCAACAACAACACAATTTTCCTAGTAGACAATTGTAGACACCGTTGATTCAATTTGTTTCTTTTTGGATGCTTAGTTTTAGATGTTGTAGTAGCAACAACAACATTGATAGGTGTTTCATGCATTACATTCCACAAGTGTAGGATATGGGTGGTTGATAATCCCTTTATTGCTGAGAGGGTGTGTTGAAAATGCAGTAAGAAAGTTTCAATTTCGATTTTTCCTTAATCAAATTGAGGAAATTCGAATTTCCACATTAAAAGGGAACTTGGAGGAGCTAACTAAGGTGAGACGGTGCTTGGCACTTAGTTAAGAACACTTGATTCTTGTTAATGATTTTAAGTTTAATTTTCTTGTGTTGATTCCTAAAAAATAGGAGTCTAGCTCAGTTAATTCAATTTAAGGGAATGAAGCTCAATTGGATGTAGCGATTCCTAAATTTTAGGACCCTAGGTTGATTAATTTGAGTTTTAGCAATTTAATTCAGTTAAATTGAGTTATGGCCAGTTAAAATAGTTCTAACTATTGGAGGAAGTAGTGGAAGATCAAGTTGTGGAAGTGGAATTTCAACCACACTTAGTGATCATCTAGATAACTGATCAATCAACCGAAATTAGCTCATGCATGCAAAGAATTTGTGTTAACCAGTTAAGCTGGAGATTCCAAGGTAGTGTACTATCAGTTGTAGACTATTCTGAAGCGTAGAGGTGGTGCATGTAGTCAGAGGAAGGACCTAGAGGAATTGCGCAATCCAAACGAGGTAATTTCCTAATTAATAGGGTCCTAATTCCTTAAGGAACAACACAAAGAATCATGATCTTGGAGGGCTTGAAATTTGGCTAATTGTTTGCCAGAGTCAGTCAATCAAGTAGAGAGATAGACTATACATTTGTAGGTTGTGCTCAGGCTTGAGAAAGCATATGTATTCTTCTCTATTCTTTGATTAATGATACATATAGGAAGGGGTATTGAGCAGTTTCTTTCCTCTAGATAAGTATCTATGCATGTGCGATGTTTCCTTTTGCAAGTCTATGATTTATGTTCTAGATTGTGAATTAACTTCCACAGAGCATTAGAGTAGCTTCGAGTATTGTGATTTAGTAAATTTCATGAGAAGTTTTGAATCTACACATTCATTTCTATATTTCTTTAGGCCTGGAATGAACATGACATCCTTGAGTCAGAGAGGGGATCCCAACTCCATATAAAAAGGTGATTGTACCAATCCTGGCCACTCTATACCTTATGTCGCCCCCCAACTCTATGTGCATATGGAGATCTTTCTTCTCTAGGCCACTAAAAAACTCTCTACACCTTGTCATGTGGACCAATGCACTTGAGGTCAAGTACCACCCACTCCCCATCACTGTGTTGGCCATGCAATGGATAAGGGTGGAGTCAAGCTTGAAATGTGAAGCTAAGGCTTCACCTAATACTCCTCTTGAGGTCTTCTTGCTCAAGTTTTTGTGTGGACACTTTATGGCATAGTGCCCGAATTCATGATAATTGAAGCATTGAATTTTGGACAAATATTTCTTCTTGTTCCCTTGGATGGATTTTGGTTTGGTTTGAGATTTCTTCTCTTTTCCCTTCTTTCCCTTTCCAACCAACAAAAATTTTTCTTCATCCTTTCCCTTGGATGAAGTCCAATTTATGGTATTTTTCTTTATCTCCTCTTGTACAAAATCAGACCATAAGCATTCCCAATTCGGTAATTTCTCCCTCCCGTTCACAAGTCTTGGTAGCTATGCTAGCTTTTGGGAAGGCCTAGAAGAGCTAGGATTACCAAGTCATCTTCTACAACATTAACAATGACCCCACCAAGTTCATCATTAACTTGTGTAAATATTCTCAAATACTGCGGGATAATGCCATTCTTTTGCATCTTGATATTTCAAAGTTTATCCTTGAGTTCTAGTTTCTTGTGGTTGTTGTTATTCTCAAACAATTCTGTTAGTTCTTTCCACATTGCGAAAGGAGTTCATTTTCATGGATATTTGAGATAATTTGGTCTCTTACTCCCTCCAAGATTATTCTCCTCACCTTCGCTACATATTTATTCCATTGGGCTAGGTTTTGTGCATCATATGCTTGTGGTTTTACAATATATGTGTTGAGATATTCTATTAATCTATTGTCATCCAATACCACCTCCACGTGATCCTTCCATGTAGTGAAATTAGAGATTGATTGCAAGGTATAATCTAGCCTCATCCCATTAAAGGTCATATTCCCAACTCTGTAGAGATCCATCTACACTGAACTACAAATTCAAACCTCCTAAGAAACAACTTTGAAATTCCTATTCTATTGTGAATCATGCTTTGATACCATGTAGAAATTATGGTGTAGAATTGTAATTTCTCATGAAATTTTAATCTAAATCACAAGATATAATACTACTCTATTTCTCTACGGAATTCAACTCATAATTTATAACATTAATCACAAACATGCAAAGAGAAATGACACACATGTAGACAATATTTTTCCAGGGGAAAGCAATATGCTAAAACCCCTTTGCCTTCTTGCATTAATCTGATGAATAGAGATGTATTACAATTTCTAGCTCAATCTAAGCCCAACCTATTAGTTAATAACCTATCGCTCTGCTAATTGAGACGCTTTGATATAGACTTAGTCGATTTCTACCTCTTCTTTAGCCCCTATTTCCTTGCACAATTCTTGAGGAAATTAGGCCATTGTTATTTAGGAGTTTTATCCAAAATTATTGCACAATTCCGAAGGTTGATCATGTGAATGCATGCAACACATGTACACTTAACACTAGTCTACAAATGATTTTACATTTCCTTAGAATATCCACCTCAGTTGGGGAACTTGAATTATTTGCATGCACTAGCTATTTTTGGTTGATTGATCAATTAACTAGATGATCACTGAGTTAGATTGAAGTCCCACTGCACATCTAACCTTCCACTAGTTCCTCCAATAGTTAGAACTAGTTTAAATGAAAACAGCTTGAAATAACTGACATTGATTGCTACAAATTAGCAATCGTACATGCTAAACTGAACTCTAACTCCTCTAACTCAAATTTACTGAGCTAACTTGGTGAAAAGAGCCATGTCACACAAGTAACTACATCCAAGTTGTCTGCTAATGTGGAAATTCAAATTTTCTCAATTTAACCAAGGAAAAATCAAATTGAGACTTTCTTGCTGGATTCTTCAACACATGTTGCATACTTTTGATGGGCCCTGTTACATGAAAAATTAGAAATACATGAAAACACATGCTTGCAATCACATTTTTAATGTATTTCTAATTTTCATGTGGCAAGGTCCATCAAAAGTATGCAACATGGGTACTCCTTGGACAAGGAATTAAATTCCACACCTAACGAGTGCTCTCGCTTGAAATTTGAGTGAAACAATAGGGATATATGTTGAAACTAAGAGTTGAAAAAGAAGTTTTATTTTATTTTACTTTTTTTACCTTTTGTTGACGGTACTGGAATCACCAACATGTAAGGGGATCTCCCCGGTAAGAAGTCCCAATTATACCTCAGCGTGTTTGGCGTAGGAGTCCCAGTAGTGGGTCGTAGGTAATGCCTTGACCATGATTTTTGCACAGAGGAAAGTAAGATGTCCCTGTTGGTAGCAAGAGTGTGAAAACTACAGTAAGTCAAGGAAGGTGCATGAGAGGTTCTAACACATGAGGTTTGAGATGAGTGCGCCCCTTAGAAACCTATGATAGCACGTAGTTAACAAGGGAATACACGAGCAAAGATTCATAACAACATGGAAGGAAAGTTAGCTAGCAATCCAAAGTGATGGTTAAACCAAAAACATGTTTCAGAAAGATTCATACATACATATAAAGAAATAACTATACATGCATGCGTAAGATAACAGATACATATATAATTTAGAGTAAACATATAGCTGAAATACAATACAACATATGCAAAAAACGTGCTGGCTCTTGTTATATTAATAAGTGTAAGTTATAGTCATACAATACATCCATATCCAACCACTAGTTCTAACAACGGAACATTACAGCCACAACCACCTGCTCCTCCAAAGAGATGTACTAGCTCTGCGCAGTGGAGAAGCCAAGGCTCGTTACAATACTATCCAAGCTCTCTCTAAGATAGTCCTATCAGAAGCTTGGCTGACCAAAAGCCTTTACAATGATTTATGAGGTTCTATTTATAATAAAGGGTGGGGTGACCCTTGACATTCCCCTTTGTGATAGTTAATCTACCCTCATTACTCTTCATCTACTCTATGACTGTTACATCCAACTATCGACACTTGAACTTCCACTTGACAAGATGTTACATTACAATGAACATGTTCCGATGTGAGACAAATTGGCTCGAGAAATCCGTGTAAGACATCACTGACACTCGGTCTGTTGTGGTGAGACCAACTCTTTGACATGCTTGTGATGGTGAAGGTGGTGAGCTGATGCAAAGCTTGGTCATATGTGATGGTGTGCATGTGCTCCATGGTGACATCTTGTTGAATTGAACTCTTGCCTCCATTGCATCAGGGTTCATTGGTGTGGCTCCTCCATCCAACTTGTCTGCTAACATGCACATGGTCTTCTTGGGTGTGGCTGAACCAGCAACACACTGATGCATAGTGTCTGTGTTGATCATCTAGTTTGTGTTGGTGGTCATGCACATCAACTGTCAACTGTAAATTCAGCTCTAGTTGGACTTGCTTCTTGTATTTTCCTCGATGAGTGTGCCAAATGGGTTAGATCGCACTTGTGTGCACACTGACATGCATGCTGTTGAATTCCCTTGCATGCGATCAACAACACTGCTCACCATGTCTGCTCTGTGCCAACTACTAGGATGGATCTGTAACTTGTACATGCATAGTTTCATCCGTGAGTGCATGTTTCACCCGCTGTTGTACTTGTTCATGCTACAACTCATTCTCTCATCTATGCAACTCCTATTCTTCCTTGAGTTGCTGCTTCAACACATGCAACTCCGTCTCTATTTTATTCTCTGTCTTCATGTGGTTTTCATGTCATGCCGTCACCTCATAGCCCGAGTCTCCAAAGTTTATTTTATCACAAGTGGATCTGCTTGAGCTTGCGACTTTGTTCCACCTCTGTGTTGTTAACAACCTTCCTCTTGCATTTGTAGCATCCAGTATGTTGCCTTCAACTGCTGTTGATGGTGCTACTTGCTGTGATGCTGCTGCCATCATATCCTGATATCCTTGTCTATGAACAACTTGATGTCTTCGTAGGTAGGCAAATTCATAGACACTTGATTGACTGCATCCCCAAGTGTTCTTTGAACGGTGTCTTTGACTCTGATGTCCTAGAAAACATTGTACCTATGCTGCTGAGAGGCAGATGAACACCTACGATACCTGGAAACATGACAACAATCATGGCAAGCAATCTGTCTGTTGAAAACCAAAACGAACTTGAGAACTGACTTGCAACATACTTGTGTGACTGATCATGAAGGTCGCATAATTTCTGCTGGGAGGTTGGAAGACTGACTGCCAAAACTACACAAGGCATAGGCCAGGCTATTAGGAGGTTGAATGAATTCTGGAACTACATAATGCACAGTCCAGCTTGGCTTAATGAGGACTAAACTAAACAATACACGATTTCACTCAACAGTGACATGCAACCAACAAACTACATTACTCAGTTTCTGGGGCCAACAGGAAATTACCTCCAAGAATTGTGCAATGCAAGCAGGAAGGTTAGTGCCTGGCTAGAATTGCACAATTTTTGGAGTGAAGGCAGAGTCTTTGCTTCTAGGAATGCGTAGTGCTAGTCGGGCAAGGCACGGTCCAGGCCAAGGCAGCTCAGTCCAGTCGACGGGTGACTGAAAACATGAGATGTGTGAATGCATGATGAGATGAGTGAAAACAAGAGTGAATGATCATTCATGGAAATAACAAGTGCAGGATTCAAGAAATAGGAAGGCATTCAGGTGTGTGAAGCGAGTTGCTGCAATGGTGACCATCCATGCAAAAACAGTTTCATGCATGCAACAACAGTGAGAAGTTAACAAAAATTGAAATGGTGCTAGTACAAGCTAGTATGTATCAAAACGACACTAAGAGCTCACTGAAATCAATAAGACAACATTCACACAAAGCAAAACACAAAAAGTTCCTGAAATATAGCGTGAGACAAGAATAGCGGGCTTATCCCAAAACAATTGAGTTGAATGTGCCGACGACTCCTAGTTGCAATGTGGGGTGCTAGAGCTACAAAATCAATGTGAGGAATGAGCTCTGTAGTGTTCAGTTGAGGAGTTTTAATAAAATCAAGGTTGCGATGTGCATGCCACAAATTTAGGGAAAGTGACACTTAGTGGGAGGTTTCTAAAATGATCTTTGCATTTAACCTCCAGCTGGTAAAAATAGATCCCTGAAACAAGTGATGCCTTTGCATGCTGCCTTGGGAGGAGCAGCCCATGCATGCAAAACAATTTTGCTCGGTCTCGGAGGGAACCGATCAACTCAACTCCACATACAACAGTCTGCTCAGCTGGGAGGAAAAAAAATGCGCATTTCTGGGAGGGAGTTGGGTTGGATTCCTAGAGGAATTGCATAATTTATGGGCAGAGAAGCTGAATGCTACCCAAGATTTCGTAATTTATGGGATGAGAAGTCATGTTGGGAGGAATTGCGTAATTTTTCCAGTGAACAGTGACATGCAAATTTGCGCAATTCTGGAGCTTAGCAGGCTGCCAAACAAAATTGTGCAATTTCTGGAGGGAAGGTTGGATGCCCTCCAAAATTACACAATTTCTCGAGGGAGTTGCTCATCTTGCAGCTGGACCAAGTCCGGTGAAACATCCTATGAGGGGAATGGAACAATCTTTGATGGACATGCTACCATTCTGCAAGAAAATCACTGAAGCTTGTGTACTTGACAAGGAAACACATGCTGCTATGAAAGGTTGGTAGGGAGGCCTTAAAACGAATTTGAGGCAAAATTTTGGAGGGTGGTTGTAGCCGCTACAACACTTGGAAACACACTGGTAGAATTCTATTTCTCTGAATGGACGTTGTTCGTGAAAAGCAAGTCTAACACCTCCAGAAATATTGTTTAGTTCTCAGTTTGTCTTGGTTTCCACACTACATGATTGTAAGATGTAGCATCTGCCAAGCCCTTGTTCGGTAGACAGCCAAGCCAACACAGTTGTTTCGATTGGGTTTAGGGGATGCACAAGAAGTATAGTCGTTAGAGTCTTAGTTTCATCTCTGGTGTTGCTCCACTGCCAGTAGGCCTAGATAGTACCCCGATGGAGTCATGCAGGAATACAAGCATGGCTCCGCTACCAGTGAGCTTGGTTAGTACCCCAGTGTAGTTACTTGCATCACCTCTTTTCTCAGGAAGCCTTGCTATTCTTTTGCTTTATTCATTTTTCATTTTTTCAAACTTTTTTCACTTTTTCATTTTTTCATTTTTTATCTTCACAACTGTGCATAACACTTATTCATTTCAGAAGCGGAAGAGGGATCCTAACTTATTGAGAGTAGAAGAGGTTTTTCCTTCAAAGAAGTAGTTTATGTATACCTATAATGTGCTTGTTAAGGTTTTCCCCCTCACCTTACTCTACTTGACTGAGCTAACAAGGATTAACCCAAAAACAACCAGCTAGAGTAGGTGATACTAATTAGCATGCAAGAGTTGTTTTTTCATGAAGTTTCACTTCAAACAGTACGTATTTTCCATTGATGTATCATGGACTAAAGACAAAAATTTCTTACATAAGAGAGTGAACAAAAGATAATAAAATGTTGATAGTTGTACAAGTCCTCTTGTACTTTACCCAACTTGTTTCAAGATTTGCACACGTCCATGTGAAACTAACCTATGGACAATAACAAGCAAACAAACCAAAAAGCAAAGAAAGAAGCAAAAGCAAATTCGGAAGCAAAGAAAGTGAGCAAACAAACAAGAAAGCAAACAAACACACAAAGAAAGAAGCAAACAACTCAAAAGAAAACACTACTACTCCTCCTAAGCTAACAGTGCATGGGTCAACTCACGCGAAGTGACAATTCCAATGCAGACACCGGTGCATTGGTTGACCCATGTTGGTGAAGGCACGGTTAGCGAACATCGCAGTTGCGTGAACCAGCAAGCATGCAAGATATAACGATGAAGATGGACACGCTCGAGCTTACAAGCGAACACAAAATAAATATGAGTGAAAGCGCATGACATGAAATCTGTGGAGCTACCATGGTGCTGTGCTACACTGCATGCAGATGTCGAGTGTATGCATTCTCTTGACTATGACATGCAAGAAAACGTGAGAAAGGTAGACCACTTACGTTGTGCATGTGTGCTTGCTGTGTAATATTCCTCCGATGCATGAGTGATGGGATCATGTAGCTCAAGTGGAGGAAGAGAAATCTGAGTGTTAGATTGATATTGAATGTGAAGCAGAGAGTGATGAGGAACCTTGCATGTTTCAACAGTTTCCTGATCAGAAGTGAAACCAACCTCAGGACAACGAGGACCTGACATAATCATCAACTTGGGCCGAAGTGCCTCAACAATCTGTGGGGTTTCAACTTCATCGATAGATATATCATCGTAGACAAGTGGGTTAGATAGATTAACAACAATTGAATTAAAATCGTGATCGGATGAAGAAGTAGAGAGATCATGACAACCAAGATAAGAAATTTAGGATGTTTTTGAGCATCCTCATGATTTGATGAATTGGGCAGAGGGGTAGGTGAGAAGAAACAATGTTCACTCTTTATGTTTTTAGAAATGACAAATGACTAATTGGATGGGTTTACAGAGGGAGATGTGTCCTCTCCACATTGTGATGACAGAATGACATTTGACATGTCCTGTGAATGATCAGAAGAAGAAACATCTAGAAATGGGTTTTCATAGGGGAAATCAGCAGTGGCAGAATCACAAGGGATGCTAGGATAAAGTGGATTAGGCGCGCCTAGAAGGGAGTCATCCTTCACCGTGGGTTCTTCTTTAGATTCATGCACACACTCATCATGAATGATGGTGCAAGTTGGTTGCATAGCACCAACTTCGTCGACAATTTGATCCTCGTTCACAACAGTTGAGGAGTCCAAAATGAAAAAACACAAGACAGTACAATCTGGAGGATCAATAGAATGCGGGGACGGAGGTTGAGGAAACGAATCCACGTGACAACCAACAGGCTGGAAAGCCAAATCTGTGCAGATACCAAGAGCAGGTGGGATGGGAGGATGTGATACTTCAATAGATGTGTGTGCATGATCTCCCACATCACTCTGGGATGGTGGAGCTATTTGATGAGGTGAAGGCAGACAATCACTTGGGACAACAACTGTGCCTGCCTATGATTGCACAACTCCATCACCGAAGTGTGTCGAGCCAGGCTCAGATATGCGAAGAAGATACTCAAATATTCCATAAAGAAATTCCCAATCAATTTCATCTTCGGGAAATCAGTATGCAAGATTACAAAAGCGTGTGTAAAATTGATCAACAGATTCATCACGTGCTTTTCATAATTTTAGAATTTCTTGATCGAGTGCTTTATGGTTAAAGTGATTGAAAGCATAGTCTATCTCTGCGACCATATGAGCAATAGAATGAATATATTTTTTAGGCAGCATGGCACACCAGTGCATGGGGTGCCCTCGAAGCGTGTAGATGAACGACGCAAAGGTCATGTACTCTTCAAAGTTTCCATGTCTTTCACCTGAGCCTACAACGTCGACCATGTTCCTAACCAAGGCTACATGGCCTACACCATCAAATGTTTTATGTGACAAATTATTCAAGAGATTTTTCTAGATAATGAAGTCATTTCAATAAGACATACACTCTAGAAGAGAAACTTTGTAGTTAGCCATGATAGATATGTAGATATTTAAAACAGATGTGAGGACTCAGCTTGTCATCTGGCCCTCCTTCTAGTGCCAAAATGTTGATGGTGCTGGACTTACCAACATGTAAAGGGATCTCCTTGGTAAGAAGTACCAATTAGACCTCATACCATTTGGTGTAGGAGTCCCAGCAATGGGTCATATAGTAATGCCTTGACCACGATTTCACATAGAGGCAAGTAAGATGTCCTTGTTGGTAGTAAGTGTGGGACAACTATAGTAAGTCAAGGAAGGTGCATGAGAGGTTCTAACACACAAGGTTTGAGATGAGTGCACCCCTTGGAAGCCTGTGATAGGATAGAGTTAAGAAGGGAACACACGAGCAAAGATGCATCACAACATGGAAGGCAAGTTAGCTAGAAATCCAAAGTGATGGTTAAACCAACAACATGTTTCAGAAAGATTCATACATACATACACATAAATAGAAATACATGCATGCGTGAGAAAATAGATACATATATAATTTAGAGTAAACAGATAGATGAAATACAATACAACATATGCATGAAACGTGCTGGCTCTTTTTATATTAAGAAGTGTAAGTTACAGTCATACAATACATCCATGTCCAACCACTAGTTTCGACATCAAAACGTTATAGCCAAAATTTCCTGCTCCAAATAGATGTACTAGCTTTGTGTAGTGGAGAAGCCAAGGCTCGTTACAATACTATCCAAGCTCTCTCTAAGATAGTCCTATTGAAAGCTTGGCTGACGAAAAGTATTTACAGTGAGTTATGAGGTTCTATTTATAGCAAAGGGTGGGGTTACCCTTGACATTCCCCTTTGTGATAGTTCATCCACCCTCATGACTCTTCATCTACTCTATGACTATTACATCCAACTATCGACACTTGAACTTCCACTTGACAAGACATTACATTACAATGCACATGTGCCCATGTGAGATAAAATGGGTTGAGAAAGCCATGCAAAACATCAGTGACACTTGGTTCGTTGTGGTGAGACTAACTATTTGACATGCTTGTGATGGTGAAGGTGGTGATTTGATGCCAAGCTTGGTCGTCTGTGGTGGTGTTCATCCACTCCATGGTGAAATCTCGCTGAAGAAAACTATTGCCTCCATTGTATCTGGGTGCACTGGTGTGGCTCCTCCATCCAACTCATCTACTAGCATGCACATGGTCTTCTTGGGTGCGGCAAAACCGACAACACACTGATGCATAGTGTCCATGTTGATCTTCTATTGTGTGCTGGTGGTCATGCACATCAACTGTCAACTGCACATTCAAGTCTAGTCAGAATTGCTTCTTGTCTTTGCCTTGATGAGAGTGCCAAATGGGTTTGATCACATACATGTGTACAATGACATGCATGTTGCTGAATTCCTTTGCATGCGATCAATAATACCGCTCACCATGTCTAATCATGTGAACTGCTAGGATGGATCTATAACTTGTATGGGTGAAATTTCATCCATGACTGCATGTTGTGCCTATTAGTGTCAGTCTTTTCAACCTTCCTCCAATGATCAAATATGTTCTTAGAAAGTGATTTTAAGGTGTTAAGGCCAAATTTTGTCATTTCACTGAGTCTTCAAGTAAAATTTGGTCACTAGGTATTAGGTCTAGGGTTTGCTTTCACTCCTTTCAAAGTTGTCCAAATGTCAGTCCATGTCACCATTCAACTGAGCATACCATCATTCAGAGGGTTTTCATCATCATGTCAAGTTCCACTGTGTCATTTCACACCTTGTTCATGCTTCAGTTGCTCCTAGGTAAGGTTCATTTCCCTCTCCTAGGGTTTTGAAGGTAATTTCTCTTGGATGGTCAAATCATTAGCAAAACTTGTATCCTAATGTTCATGCACCTTCCCATATCCTTAATTTACTTTATTAAACACTTCCCATCATTGAGATCCCCCAAATTCCTCATTTTCACACAAACCCTAGTTTCTTGCTACAACTTGACAATTTTCTAGGTTAGGCCTG
>APFE031417601.1:80551-104701 GCA_000404065.3 Pinus taeda | reverse complement strand
CATGGTTTTAGAGAAATGTAAAAAATACAGTTCTCTCAGGAGAATTGATGCACCTCTAAAGTGACCTTGGAAAAATCAATATTTCTCCTATCGTGGTTGGCCAAATGAATTTCTTGATGAGTCAAATGATAACTAGACATAAATAGCTTTCCAATGAGCTATCATGATCTCAATTTGGAGTTGAGTAATACTTTCAAAAGTTAACTTCAACAGCACTCTACCTTGAGGCAACCTCATTTTGCACATTTTGACCAATATTAGGAGATTTGATTTTTGACAAGGCAAATGAACTCCAAATTGAAAAATTAAAGTTTGGTTGGAAAGTATACTCAATAATATTTTCAACAAGCTATCCCGTGCCCAATTTGGACACCAGGAAGGATTCCAAAAACATCCTTCAAAAAGGTGCTGTGCATTGGGCAGTGATTTACAGTGTAATTTTATAACTGGCACTATGCATTGGGGCAACACGGTGCATTGGGCTACAAAGCCTGAATTCCATTCAAATATTCCACTAAGGCTCCCAAAATTGTAAATTACTCATTGCCCAATTAAATTCACACTCCAATATTCTTATTGCATGAGTTTGTCTTAGTCCTCTTGGTGATTTAATAGGGAAATATTAAAACCCTAGATCCTTGCATAGTTTCATTGAAAATCTGCCTAGGATTTGCAAAATTGCCATTTTTTGCTGTCTTATTCCCCTCTACCACTTTCAAATCCCCTTCACTTTCATTTCCCATTTCCCCTCTCATTTTCACTCATCCTACTCCCCTATCCCCAAAACCCTAAAACCCTAGCTTCTAGGGTGAAACCCTAGTTTTCTTCATTGCACTAATGGTTGTATACCATATCCCCTTAATCCCACTCCCCTCATACATTTTACCCTTAATCCCATTCTCCACATATAATTTCCCAAAAGCTACACTCCCCAAACCCTATCCATATCCCTAAACCCTACTCACATCCCTAAAATTCTTACTCCCATCCCTAAACTATGTTCACACATACATTTTTACGCTCTCTTCCATATACTCTACCCATTTCATTCCTCCACCACATTTTCACACTGTTATCCACAAAACCATCCATATACAACCACATTTTTCAAAACCAAAGGAAAATAATGGAAAGAGACAGTGATCATGGGTATGAGCAAGAGATTGAACATGACCAGGAATCTTGGTTTGAGAGAAAAAACTTGCACTTGGAAAAGGATGCTAGAGAAGGCCAACAATGAGAAAACTATGTTGAGGCACATGGCCTACCATTACTTGGTGAGAAATCAAAGTTGCAAGACAAGAATCAGGAAAATGAAGGCCAAGTTGAAGAAGGCATAGAGGAAGCGAAAAGAGCAAGATAGAATTCAGATTTTGGTTGAGGCTTCCTTGGCCCAACATAGCACTTAATGGAGAACACTCAGCCCAAATTTCAAAAAATTTGGGACACTTTTTGCAATTTTGGAATTTTTGGGCCAAAAAACAGGTTTTTTTGCCCAATGCGCCGCGCCACTTGGCGCTCGCTTTTGATGGGGGTCTCCTTTTGATGAAAACTCAACATTTTTGGATTTTTCATGAAAAATATGCATGCTCACAAATGGCCAAGAAATTTTGATAGGTTTTGAGTCCCCAAAAAGGTCAAAAACACCACAAAAATGACCTTTCTGCCCCTTTTTGGACACACAGGAAGCAGCGTTGGGAGAACTCAGTTTTGGAGGGGCAAATGGAGGAAAAATTCAAAAATTCCACTTGTTCTAGAAAGTAGATAGGAAGACCTTTCCAACAAGAACACTTAGAGAAAATTTTGACACCGGGAAGGCCTCCAAAAGCAGCTACAAAAAGGTGTTACGCATAGGGAAATCAGCGCGGTGCATTGGGGAAATTTTGCTCAGTTTGACCAAAAATACTCTGTTTTTCGCCTAGTTTCTTGACAATTTGACTTTTCTCCTTCTTAATGTCAAATTAATGATGTAATTTAATGTAATTTTATGGATCTTGATGTAATTATGCTAAATTTATACTCATAGAGGTAGATTCATCCATGAAAAGGTGGTTTGCAACTGAATGAATCAGTTCCCTAATTTTTAGAGGCAAGATGTTCCACTGCCTAATTTTTAGTTCTCAGTTTAGAATTTGTTGGAATAGTTCCTAAAATGATGAACTCAACCCCTAGAGGCTAGGATGAGTTGTTGTTTGCCTATATCTTGTGATTTTTCAGTCATTAGCAAAGGTTGGACTTTTGAAATATCTTGGAGTTTCATTGTATACACATTTTAACAATTTTGGCTAAGGAATAGACCAAGGTTTGTAACACTCTATGGGATTCATGTGGAATTTTGATTTGGTATTGTGTTTCCTTCTGTAATTTTAAGTTTACATGTGTTTTTATGTATTCCATTGTCTCTCTTTTTTCATCTTAACTAAAACAAACAAGGATAAATGTAGAATCCATTGAAATTGCAGTGCTCTAGCTAGGGTTTGCTTAGTTATTTATGTTTTCAGCTATCTGAAGAGGATCCATGAGGTTTTCTTGTCCTCTTCAACTCCTCATCTATCTAAAGCTCTCCATTTCATTCAATTTGAAGTATCAAATCATTTGCCTAACTTGCCCCATTGAGATCTCTGCAAAACTGAGCCTCATTCCCCAGACCCAAAATTTGCCTTTCCATATGAGCCAACAAAACATCATCAAAATTAATCAAAATATTTTACACAAATACCTAGCCTAAAATCAGTCTTCACATAAGTCATCTCAACCCTCATTGATCATCTTTGCTGAGATTGACATGAGAGAGCCCTCTCCCGACCTGGTAGGGCTAGCTACCAGGTTAAGCTTGGTTTGATGTTACCCTAGATCCTACCTTTCTCAGACTGAGGTAGATTTAGGCACTAATAGCACCTACTATTGTACATGTTCCTGCTGCAACTCATTCTCTCATCTATGTAGCTCCTATTCTTCCTTGATTTGTCGCTTCAGCAAATGTAACTCCTTCTCTGTTCCATTCTCTATCTTCGCATCGTCTTCATGTTGCGCTGTCACCTCATAGCCCGAGTCTCCAAAGTTTCTTTTATCACAAGTGGATCTGCCTGAGCTTGCAAATTTGTTCCACCTATGTGTTTTTAACAACCTTCCTCTTGTGTTCATTGCATTCGGTATGTTGCCTTCAACTACTATTGATGGTGTTTCTTGCCGTGATGCTGCTGTTGTCATATCTTAATGTCTTTGTCTACAAACAACTTGATGTCTTCACAGGTAGGCAATTTCATAGACACTTGATTAATTTTATCCCAAGTGTGCTCTGAACAGTGTCTTTGACTCTGCTCTCCTGGAAACCATTGTACCTGTGCTTCTAAGAGGAAAATGAACACCTGTGATACCTGGAGACATGCAAACACTCATGGCAAGCAATTTGTTAGTTGAAAACCAAAATGAACTTGAGAATTGACATTCAACATACCTATGTGACTGATCATGAAGGTCTCACAATTCTGCCGGGAGGTTGGGAGACTGACTACCAAAACTGCTTAAGGCACAGTCCAGGATCTCAGGAGCTTGAATGACTACTAGAACTACACAATGCATAGTCCAACCTGGTCTGCTGAGGACTGAAAATACGCAATGCACAACTTCAGTCAGCAGTGACATGCAACTAGAAAACTGCATTACGTAGTTTCTAGGGCCAACAAGACATTGCCTCTAAGAATTGTGTAATGTAATCTCAGAGGTGAGTGCATGGATGGACTTGCAAAATTTCTGGAGGGAAGGCAGAGTCTTCACTTCTGGGAATGCGCAATGCTAGCCGAGCAAGGCACGGTCTAGGCCAAGGCAGCCCACTATGACTGACGGGTGAATGAAAACATGAGAAGTGTGAGTGCATGATGGGATGAGTGAAAACAAGAGTGAATGATCATTCATGAAAACAACAAGTGCTAGATTTAGGAAATAAGAAGGCATGCATGTGTGTGAAGTGAGTCGCCATAATGACGATCATCCGTGCAAAAGTAGTTTCATGCATGCGACAACAGTGAGATGTTAACAAAATCCGAAATGATGCTCATACAAGCTAGTATATATCAAAACGACAAAAAGCACTCATTGAAATCAAGCAGACAACATTCATACAAAGAAAAACACAAAAAGTGCCAGAAACATAGTGCGAGACATGAAAAGCAGGCTTACCCCAAAACAATTGAGTTGAATGTGCCAATGACTTCTAGATCCAATGTGGGATGTCAGAGCTACAAAATCGATGTGAGGAATGAACTCTACAGTGTCCAGTTGATGAGTTTTGGCTTGATGGGCCTTGATGGGTCTTGACCCAAGTTCAACGTTAAGTAGATAAGAAAATGCCTATACTACTGGCCCTTTTGGCATCAATCCACAGAGCGAAGACTGAAGTCTCACCTGAAGCAGTATGGGGGGATGCAGGAACCAAGTTTTCGCACCCTGAAATGGTAGTGATGCCACTTTTAGACCTTCACTCTACCTTTGCACAGATCGATAAGCCCTTTAGCGCTTATCAACATTCTTCTCTTATTCGTCTTTGAAGCCTCCGCAAAGGTCTACGACTGTCCTTTTCATACCCTAAATAGATAGATCAGGAACTTACACACCTCTGTAATTACTCTTACTTCTGTATTTACTTAGATTATCTTAGTTTCATATAGTATTAACATATAATTATGATTATCTTCACGTAAACATATATCTTTTTGCGTTCATACAACAAAGAGAAACATATAGATTCACGCATCAGAATGACATTAAAACATAAAAACAGTGTTCAACGTAACATAATCGCATGCAATTAACAGAAGTAAAATACACAGGTATTTCCAAAATAATTCTCTTTATTTATAATCCAGATTTCCAGTATAGACTCTAACTTCCCTATGCACACAACTGCAGGGGTCCACACACTCAGCTGCGGCTTCTACCCAAGGCCTCTGTGCACTCAGCTGTAGATCCTCTTCCTACACTAAGACTCTTCGCTCTTAGCTCTCATAGACCCAAAAATTTACTTAGAACTCTACTTACTACCAAAAAATTCCCTTAGACTCTTCTAATATTCCCTTCTTATACATTCCCATGCCCCGCAGACCAAGGGCAAATATCATCAAGCTGATCCTTTTTGACTACTTACATCTTCGTGCTCCATGACTACAAAATGCAGAGAATTTACATTCTTTATACAAATCTTGGGTCTTTATCACCAAAACTTGGGCTTTTAACCCAAAATTGACCCTAGGGGACCCATTCCCAATAGGCCCCTAACAAAAATCTTGTGACTCACCCTCGAGTCACTCTGCTGGCATGGCAATATTCTCGTGAAGACCTTCCAACTCCACATGTACCACTACGACTTTGGCAGTGCACTATGTTGCCACCTACTTCACCTACTCGATCAGCTGCTCTGTCACTGGCCCCACACAGTCTGCTTGCATTTTTTTCAATGTTTTTAGTAGACTAGTGAGTTTTCCTTCAATGATGGCCATGAGCATACACACTTCATCTAGCCAAGGCTTCAATCGAGCCTTCATTACTACCTTGTGCTGTGCTGCATCCAATTGTTCTTTAAGCGCCTTTTCTTCTTGTAGCTTTGCTAACCTTTATGTAATGGCGATGGTGCGCACCATCACTTTAACCTCATCATATCCCTATTGCAGCTCCCACGCCTCTATTTCTAGCCTCTACACATTGGGATCCTTCTGTAGGATGGTGACTACTTCGAGCGACTGCTCGAAGAGTGCAATGCAATCCTTAACTACAACAATATACAACTGCTACTGCCTCTTTGATAGTGGCCGCACATTGCTCTTTAACTTCTAGTGGAGTCGAAGGCTGGGCCCTCAACTTGAGCTCTGTAATTTTAAGGTTTAGTTCAAACTGAACCTTAGCTAGCTTTGTTCTCTCTTCACACACTCTCACAATGAGCTTCCGAATTCTCACATCCACTAGTGAATCTTCAGGAATATCTAGTTCTGGAATAGTCTTCAACCACCACCTTGGTTGTGTGTTCATTATTTCTGTGATGGCCTTAAGAAGATCAATGGTAGAATTCTTTTGTACAACCATCTGAGCATTGTTCACCTTCTGCTCACTGATAATGTTCAGGGGGTGTTGTTCCTGAGCCCGAAGTTCTGTGATCACACCATCTTGTAAGTGTGAAGGGATTCGCTTGGAAGCGCGACCAAATTTAGCCCAACCCTCTTGAGGGAGTTAACAGTGGCCCTATCAGCTTCTTCTCCTATAGTCAATAATCCATCCGACAACGCTATGGCTTGGGGATCCTGGGTGCACACCATTTATGTTGCCTCTAAAGTTCTAGGTGCCAAACTAGTTGGCATTGTGCTTCTTCACTCTACAGTGGTTTGTACCTGTGACGCCTGGATCAACAACTTGCACATACCCGTTTGAATTGTGCCCAAGGCTTGTTTCTACTGCTGCTTGAATTGCTATAGCATTTTCACAGTTGCATCCCTCACCGTATCATCAATGTCATTCAAATCACCTTCTCTCAAGTTGATTGGGTCGAGGGACGTTTTTTTGGCCTTGGATTTCTTTCGTGACCTTACTTTCTCCTGCTCCTTGTTGTGATTAACCCAGAATGGAGTAGTCTCTAATTCTGCTCCTCCCTGTTCAGATCATTGCTCTTCCTCTTCTGTCTTTAGGGAAGGAGATTTTTGACTCCTACCGGAGTCACACTCCTCCTCTTCTTCCTGCCCTTCTGTCTGGTTTTTGGTAGCACTCCACTTTGGTTTTGTCCTCAGCTTCTTTCTTGCTCTTTTCGACCAACTGTTCCATCTTTAGTCTAGCCTCTTCCTTCTTATGCTTTCCTGTAGACTTGCTAAACCCAGCTGTCAAGTTTGAGGCCATGTGCCACTCTGCTGGCCAGCGGTCAAGGACCACTGAGATTTTGTAATCTATGGCCATGTATGGAAGGTCATGCCACTTTTGATCGGGGTCCCTCTGTCCTCGCATGGAGACACGGTGGAAGTCCACCTTGAGCTCCACATACCCTACCAACTATTCAAAGACAATCGTTGATAACCACGGTTTGTGGTTGAAGGCCTTGTTGATACTCATCTCCATCAAGATCCAAAGTATCTTGCTATCCTTGACCCTTTGGGGGTCCTTGGTGGCCCAAAGTGAAGTGAACTTCACTGCTTCTGGTAAATCCTACATGATTGAGGAAACTAACTATCCTCTGGTAACTCCCATGTGACTAGTACTATAAATAACAACAACCATGCATAGTGAAAAGTTTTTCTTTGATCCTGTGCCTCTCTGCAGTTTGCGAGGAACTCACTGTAGAGGTAGCATGCCCAGTTGAATTGTATGCCCTCAGTGCACTGGGCCGCTAATGATATGACTGGTGCTAGCACTTCATCTATGCAACACTTCCTCATAATTTTCCCAGCTAGGATTTGGGTAGCTACTTTGACCGTGGGGTTAGTTATACAAGAAATGGAGTGGCCACGCGGATTCTTGGTGAGCTTAAATTTGTCCTTCATTTGCTCGGCGAGGTTATGCTCACTTGTATTTCTACCAAATGCCATGGCCAGATTTAATCCTAAATGCAGCAGCCGAGTGATCCTATGGATTAGCATGTTAGTGATGAGTATTGGTTCTTCTAACCACAAGCACCCATTGTGTATCAAGCATAGCAGTTGTTTGATCACTATCATGGCTATGGGCGCACATTTTTAATGCATAACCCATAACATGTTTAGCAGTCCTACCTTGTCCACCCATTTTATCCACTTCCTTGGCTCCAACGTGGTCACACCAGAGTCCTTACAGAAGACACGATGCATGAATTGATCAGTCGCTAAGTGGGGAAAGCGCTCCATATCAGCCAAATCCCAATCCTCCATCTTTAAATGGGGGATTTACGCCAAGCGCGGTCCTTCAAATGCAATCTTGTCTAGTAGAAATGGTGTATGTAGTGTGACTTTGCTCTCATCAATGTCTTTTGGGACCTTTTCCTTGCCTTGACGCGGAGGAATATATTCAGGCAGTTTAGAGATAGGGTCAGACCCTTCAACATCAACGTCCTCTACCCCCATGTGAAAGTAACCCCCACCCATATTGATTTCTTCACTTTATTCTTCAGGTTCCAAGTCAACTACCTTGCCCTTCTCCTGCGCAGTGTGCTTTTCCTTCTGCGGGTGTTTTCTGGGTGACGCGCGCATCAGTGGTGTTGCTTGCTATTTATCTTTCTTCATTTTTGGACCCTATTTGGTTGACATAGGCCTCGGCCTGGGTGACCTCGGTGATTTGGGTACCTTTGTAGGTACTTCGACACTTGGTATCTTCCAGGTAGCTTCCTCAGTTTCCATTTCTACCTCTGGGGCAGCTCCCTCAACTTCCATTGCTTCTCTAGCACTCATGGTTTTTGCGGGCGACGACATGATGCTAGTTAAAAACACCTGCATTTCCTTCTGCAACCTCTCAAATGGAGAACTCACTATCAAAGCTTCAAAGTTCTCACGGTTCATACGTGACTGAGAGCTCAACACCTCAATTCTCAAAATGCCAAGTGTTTTTCGTTGGGAAGCCATCTATAATTTATAGGCATCTTTGAATTCAAATTTGACCGCTCCCCCCAAAATTCGTTCATAAATGCTAGATTGGCAGTAGGTTTTCAAAGATTTTTCCCTTAAATTCCAACTTAAATGCCACCCCCTCTCCATTTAGCCATTTTTTCATTGTCAAATCATGAACAATGACCATAATAGTCACTTTTTGGCTGCCCTGTGCGGTCCCTTCTTCGATAACGCAACTCCTCGTGCATTTCTGCTAACACTGTGATATTCCTTCATTCTGCACAGTTGCCCAATCGCGCAGCTCCACAACCTAGGTAGTGTATTTTACAGTCTCGTGCCTCCTTTCAGTGACATTGGCTGCTAAGACTATGCTTCCACCTTGTAGTCAACCAGTCGGATCACGGATGTATGGATTCAATCGACTGCCATTCACCTTTTCTGGGAAGACTTCTCCATTTAATTTTACCAAATGAACTACTCCATTGTCAGTAATATCCTTGATGACATATGGCCCCAGCCAATGCATCCTAAATTTTCCTCGAAGCTTATCAAAATTGCTGTCATATAATAAAATTAAATCATTTACCTTGAAGGTGCATAGTTTGATGTGTCGATCGTGCCATGCCCTTTTTCACTCCTTTTGAACTTGTTGATGGAATCCAGCTAGAAATCTATCCTCTTCACAACTCTGTTAGTTGCACGATCCTCTCCTCCAAGACTATGCAATCCACCATTCCTGTGAATGAGGCTATGCGCAGACTAGGTACAATGTACTCCATCGGCATCAGAGCTTCTACGCCATAAACTAGTATGAACAACATTTGTCCAGTCAACTTCTTGCAAGTCATTCAATAAGCCCATAGCACTGCAGGTACATGCACATCCAAGTCATTTTTTGAGGATTTCAAACCTTTGTTAGTGCACTCTCCAATATTTTATTAAATTCTTCCACCATCCCATTAGCCTGCGGGTGATATGGCATGCTCTTCTAATGGTAAACTTGAAATTCCTCCATCATCGCACTGATTGTCTCATTAATAAAATGCGTACTGCGATCGCTCATTAAAATTTTTGGACAACCAAACCTTGTCAGCATGTAATCAAAGATGAATTTTGCTGCTATCACACTTGTATAGTCCTTCATAGGCTGTGCCTCCGCCCATCTGGTTAAGTACTCAGTCGCGGTGATGATGTACCACACACTCATCTTCTTTCCTAGAGGCTGAATTGGTCCCACAAAGTCAATCACCCACTTCTTGAAGGGCTATAAGGATATTTATGGATTCAGTGGTAGCTCATCCTTCCATGAGGGTCTTCCAATCCTTTGGCATGCATCACATGCCCTATAATATGTTTTTGAATCCTTATGCAGTGTCGGCTACCACAACCCAATGCGTAAAATATTTTGCGTTGTTGCTTTTCCTACATAATGACCTCCCGCGGCTCTACCATGAGCCTCAGCAAGGATGCTGTTTCATTCAAACTCTAGCACATAATGTCACAATATTTCAAATGATCCCATTTTGTACAGGTTCCCCGCAATGACAGAAAATTCTATTGCGTGCACCACCAATTCCTTCTTCTGTTGACTTGTATATCCTTCAGGAGCCATTCCTATCGTCAGGAAGTGTATAATATCTTCAAAGTGACTATTCGTGATGCACACTATAAATAGATGTGCATCAAGCAGTCCTTCCTCCAAATTAGTATGCTCTTCTCTAGTTTCAATGCGCGACAGATGATTCGGTCCTGCATTCAATTGTCTTGGTTTCACAATGACTTCAAGATCATATTCTTGAAACAACAACAACCACCTGCACATCATTTTCCCCAACATAGGCTTGTTGACTAGGTATTCCAATGTAGAATGGTTTGTATACATCTTAAAATGTCCACCCAACAGATAATGCCTAAACTTATGGAGCTTGTACACCATAGCTAATCCTTCGTGCTTTGTAGTGGAATAGTTTTTCTCAGCTTTGGACAGCTTCCTACTTGCGAACTTTATAGGATGATCCAAGTCCCCTTCACCGACCTATGTCAACACTACTCCTAGCGTAATACATGATGCATCCACATGCACATGAAATTCCCTCCTCTAATACGAGAAGACTAGGATCAAGGTGGTGACTATTTTATCCTTTAGCACATCTAAGCTCTTTTGACATTATTCATTCCAACAGAACGTAACATTCTTCTTTAATAGTTTTTCCATCAGTGCAGTGATTTGGGCATAACTCTTGCTAAATTTCCTATAGTATCACATATTTCCCAGTGTTGCACAACTGTTTCACACTCCTTAGTCCCTCCAAATTGATTATGACCGCAATCTTCACAGGGTATACCATCAAGCCTTGTCTACATACCACATGACCTAGAAAGATCCCAAAAGGGGCACAAAACAAACATTTCTTCAGATTGAGTGTGATGTGGTACCTCTGGCATGTATCTAGCATGAAGAACAGACTTGCCACATGGTGCTTTACCAATCAAAACACTGTCCAATCATCAAATTATACCTCCAAAAATTTATGAATGAAGTCCTTGAACACTGAGATGACTATGCGAAAAAAGATAACCGGCGAATTCTTTAGCCCAAAAGGAACTATAGTGTACTGAAAGCATCCCCACTCGATCCTAAAAGTCATCTTACTTCTATTCTCGAGCGCAATTTTGATCTGATGGTACCCAGAGAACCCATTAGTGAATGAATATGCTTCTTCACCGCCAACATTATCCAGCACCTCATTGGTGATTGGAGTTGGAAAGGGATCATGCACACATGCATCATTCAACTTCCTGAGATCTACGCATATCCTTATTTCATCCTTTTGCTTTTTTTCCTAAACTACTATTGGGCTCACCTAATCAGATTCTTTCATCGGTTCAATAATATTTGCTGCAAGCATTTTATCCAAATATAAGCAGACCTTTTCTTTATACTTTGGATTGAGGTGGTAAGGTATTTGCTTCACAAGCTTCACATCTAGTTTTAGAGTGATCTTCATGATACCCAAGTCCCCTATTATCCCTTTCAAATCTCAAAACTTCTTGGGGAACAGATCCTGATATTCGCGGAGTAGTCAACAACCTTATCTACTGTCACATTGTCCTAGTAGTTCCCAATCTTTACAAACTTTGGCTCTGCCTCTGTGCCAATGTTCACCAGTTTTATTTTGAGTAGCTTGGTTATGTCTGGGTTCTTTAGTTGCGGCCCCTCAACTTCATGGTGACCTTCAGTCTCTGGAATATTAATCTTTCTTGGGTATTTGTCTTCTTCTTCCGCTATTACATTGTAGCACTCCAGTGCATGGCTCAGCTGGGTAGTCCAATCAGGTTGAATCAAATCTATAGGATCCTATGGTATCCTAAATATTGCTGTCTTAACCTCCTCCAATGCTTCATTGATACATTCAAACCCATCCTCAAAGCTGAACGTCATAAAAAATCCTTGGCGCAACACATCCCATTCTTCAGTTCCATGGCTGATTTCTGTGTCCAAGTACCAAATCATCAGTATAACATCCAATGTATGACAAAATAGATGGACCAACTTCGGCTAAGGCTTCACTCCATACACTCCAGTCCACTTGGCCAAATGGTCACGTGGGTCATTTCTCCCATCATAATTTTCTATTAGCTGCACTTGTGGGTGACAAAACTTCACTCTCATCATTTTCTATATACACACCAATCATCAAAACTATCCTTGTGTGTGCCCCACCATCTCGTAGATGTAGCGCACAGCACCCAGTCCAAAGCCTGGAAGTGATATTTCTCTGGCACTTCTCTCTCAAATGCATCCAAAAAGTGATCAACATCAGTTAAACCATCATAGTAAGGCATATTTCTTAACTCTGGTGATAAACAGTGCAACAACTTGGTCATCATATTACAACGCAACGTAGATACTTCATGCAGTCGATTATGATGGTGCTCCAGTTCTTCATCTAAATTTGATGTACAAGAACTCTTGTAGCCCCATGCAATACATCCATCTGTTGTCGGATTGATACAATCCTGATATTGCACTATTATCTTGTAAATCTGGTCCAAATTGTCATCACTTTCATAATCGTGGATTGGTTCAGTATAGCACGGTCCTTCTGCAAGGTCCAGTGGCACCACTATGTGGAGAAATTTATTCTCAAATATCATCTTCCTCTTCTTTAGATTGATTACCCCATTCATGTCAGTGGCCCAATCAATCCCAAGGAGCACGACCTAGGGATTGATGTCATCCACAATCTCTATCACTTCAAATTTAGCTAGTGCACTCACGCCTTCAATATCAACTGTTACCCCCTGCAACCTCCCCATTGGGATGATTTTCTGCTGATTCACTATCCTTAACTGAATCAGAGACCATTGTAGCATAGGTCTCTCCATTCTATCCCATTTCTGTTTCAGAAAAACATTGGCGTCCGACCCCAAATCTAAAATAACTTGATCCATCTCATATTCTCCTATCTACACAGTTCGTCAGTAGTGGTTTCCTTCCCAGTGCACCTATTGACTAGCTCCTAGATTCCCTTCATAACCTTGCTATCACGTAGAATTTTCATGCATGTCTCCAAGAATGTGGTAATCATGGACGGGTCCATTTCTTCAACGAAATTCTCCTGACTCCTTGAGGTAGAGGCCTCAGTGAAACTTTTCTTTGCTTCCATAAATGTTTATTTTTCATGTTCTAGATCAAACTCGGTCTCCTTTTCTAGTGATTTGGGGACCCACTCACCTTCTTCAAGCTGCTTCCCCTTATCTTCACCAGTCGTTGCCCCACTCCACAACACAATATTTACCTTAGGATCTTCCTTGCGAGGCTCAAACCTCATCATTTGCAGGTTCTGAGTTGGCCATTGAAGCTGCGCCCCCTTCTTGCGTATCTTAGCCAAAAATATAGGGAAATCCTCCATTGCATGGTCAAACTGATTACAATAGTGGCATGACAGATGCGTCAGATTTGGAACGTCTCACACATAGTGTCCTGGTCCTCCAAAATTGTAACAAATAACCTACCCCCGACCTCTACCAGGTCCTCCTGCACCTCAGCCTCATTTGTGCCCCTGATACTCACCTAACACTCCTCCAGTGCCTTAGCCTGGAGGCTGCGTTTCTACCTGCACCCTATATGTAGGTGTCATGTCCATCATTAATTCGTAACTCTGGCAAATGCGCTCATCATGACCCACTGATTGACATAAGTTACAAAAGAGCTGTTCTGGTGTTTGTACAAATTTCTACAGCAAATGGAAATTATCTGTTCCATGTTTCCCAGCTACCTAACAAATAGCACACCATAGTGCTAGCCCTGTACTTGACCCTACTGCAGCTTCCAACCTCAGAGGCATTGGTCCCCCTACTGCAACATAATTTGCAAAAACTGGTCAGTGATATTTGTCGTTCCCCTGGCTTTTGCACTTTAGGCACCAAACTTCTTCGCGCACCTCGGGCCAAGCTGTTCTATCTTTATTCAGACTCTATATTTTGAGGCAAAGGTTCTGTAATTGCATGTGAATCTACTAAACCCCCAGATTAGCATCTTGCATTGGTGTCTCATGAAATCTCATCGTAATTTCCAGAGCTTCCGCCTAGGTCCCAATCTTCTGTTGTGATATCGCAACCCTTAGAGGAGGCAGAAGCGAAGCCACAAAACATTCACGATGATTCCCATAAGTCAGATTCATGTTAGCTTTGTAGATTGTACTCTTCAATATCTGATCCAAATCCTTGGGTGTCTAACGAGGCTTCATCATGATCTCTTTGAATCCCACAATTGATTGCATTTCAGACTTAGGTCTACTAATTTCCTTATTAAGCGCAGTATTTATATCTACCATCGAGGACATCAGATTATTAGTGTAGTACTTAATGTACCACGTTAGTGCACGGTCCTGCAAAGTACTAACCAACATTTCTTTCTTCATTTGATCATTCTTAATACCATGAGCTTCCCATACAACCTTCACGATGAACCAAAACTAGTCTAGATCTTCATTTCCCATGCCCTTGAACACAGGTAGCTTTATGGATTTCACCATATTGAACTATGGTGGAGGTGGTAGTGGTGTAGGTGAAGGCATATGCAGTGGAGGTGAAGATGGAGGCAGTGTGGGTGGATGAGCTCTTCGCGAGAACCATTGCTTTATCAACTGAAAAATGCTCTGCAGATATGCCTATGCTGCTTCCTCGTCGTCACTCAAAGGGGGTTCAATTAGTGGGCTATATTCAGGGCCCGTTCTTCCCTTGTTCCTGAATTCCTTCCACTTTGCGTAGCCCCAAACATCAAGTTAGCTGCATAACCCACTTTTCACACAAGAGCATCTTAATCCAAGTATTTAATGATTTTAAATACTTACCTCGTGGCCCCTTGAAGAAGCAGCTCTCTGATTCGTTGTAATTGACCGAGGTATCGACCGCAAACTCTGTCACGAACCCTCCTATAATATGTTTGAGCCAAGGATTGACAATGCGCATGAAATTATCTTCAAAGGTTTCTAATCTCTGCACTAACTTCGGGGTCCAGTCTATTGGACCGTCAAGCCTCCACCTTCCTTGGCTGTCTGCCAATTTTGCAATTAGCTTGTACAACTTGACTCGGAAGGAACATAAGAAGATCTCATGTATTTATGTGTACAGGTATCTATCCAACCACTATTCTTTTGTCAATCGTAGATTCCCATTTTCTTGTGCCACCAATTTGTGGGTCTTTCTTTCCAACTAGTCTTCGATCTCTTTCTTAGTTGGATTCCAATGATGTGACATCACACATCTCGTTATGCAGATCCCGTCCTAGAAACAAAACCATTTTTTGGCTTGATGGGCCATGATCTAGGTTCAACGTTAAGTATCCAAGAAAATCCCTACACTACTGGCCATTTTGTCATCAATCTGCGGAGCGTAGACTGAAGTCTCACCCGAAGTAGTATGGGGGAACACAGGAACCAAGTAACGCACCCTGAGATGGTAGCGATATCACTCTTATACCTTCACTCTGCCTTCGTGCAAATCGATAAGCCCTTTAGGGCTTATCAACTTACTTCTCTTATTCATCCTTGAAGCCTCTGTGAAGGTCTATGACTATCCTTCGCGTACCCTAAATAGATAGATCATGCACCTATGTGCCTCTGTAATTACTCTTACTTCTATACTTACTAAGATTATCTTAGTTTCGTACAGTTTTAACATGTAATTATGATTGTCTTCATATAAACCTATATCTTTTCTTGCGTTCATATAACAAATAGAAACATATAGATTCATGCATCAGAATAACATTAAAACATAAACCTAGTGTTCAACGTAACATAATCGCATGAAATTAACATAAGTAAAATACATAGGTAATTCAAGAATACTTCTCTTTATTGATAATCTAGATTTCTAGTACAGACTCTAACTTCCCTTCACACACAACTGTAGGGGTCCGCGCACTTAGTTGCGGACTTCTACCCTAGGCCTCTACACACTCAGCTATAGAGCCTCTTCCTACACTAAGACTCTTCGCTCTTAGCTCTCACAAACCTAAAAACATACTTATAACTCTACTTGCTACCAAAAAATTCCCTCAGACTCTTCTAAGACTCCCTTTTTATATATTCCCATGGTCTGCGGACCAAGGGAAGATCTCATCAAGCCGACACAAACTATCTAAACTAAGGGCAGACACCCTTTTCGACTATTTACATCTTCACGCTCTGTGACTACAAAATGCGGAGACTTTACATTCTTTATTGTTGGGCGCAGTATCCCCTAAGGGATGTTTTGGGGCTTAGAGCCCAAATTTAGGTCAAAAGTTGTAACCCCAATGTAAATACTCCGCATTTTGTGGGTGCGAAGCTCGTAGTTTGTGAAAGAGTCATAGGGTTGTCCACCTTCAATTTTGTAATGTAATGTTGGTTGTAGAGATCTACCCATGGTCCACGGACCATGGGATTGTATAAATAGAGTGAGGCTCTAAGTAGTTAAAGAAATCAATAGTAACAGATCTAAGGATGAAGAGTTGAGTCACATCTGAAGTGTAAAGGCTAGTTTTGGGTCGTAGAGTAGGGGAAGGCTCTGTAGCTGAGTGCGGAGACGGCCTAGTAGTATGTAACTAAGTGCACATACCCCTATAGCTGAGTGTGTAGGGCGAGTTGAGTTTGTAACAATTGGAGCAGTAATAAAGAGAAGTTTCATATCCATTTTGCATATTTATTTCCTATTTTACGCATCTATTACATTGAATATACATTGCACTTTTAATGCTTATATGATTCACGAATATGTATGAATGCATTGATTAAGTGAAAGCAAGGTAGAATATCTGTTTATGCAAAGTTAATGAAGATATTTAAGAAGATAAGTAAGATACATGGTGTGGATTGGGGAAATAGTGCAGTTCGCTGTCATAGCAGCATGAAAGCATCTCAGCCCCTGGTTAGGGCTACGCGAAAGGCGATTATAATAGATCGCGAGGGTATTGAAGGTTAGAACAATGTGCGAAGTAACCTACGCGAAGATAGGCACAATTGGACTAAATCCACACCTCAGATGTCTCAAGGGTGCAGAAACTTGGTTCCAGAATCCCCCCATATTGCTTTGGGTGAAGCTTTGGTCTGTGCCCTGCGGGCTGATGCTGAAAGGGCCAGTAGTGTAGGGATTTTTTTAGCTAAATAAATTCGAACCTGGGTCAGGCCCCATCAAGCCAAGAAATGGTTTTGTTGCCAAGACCAAAATTTGCATAGAGATGTCTGATGTCGTATCATTGGAATCCAAATAAGAAGGAAATTGAAGGATGGTTGGACAAAAGAATTCAAGAGTTCATAGCACAGGAGAACAAGAATCCGCGACTGACAAAAGAAGAGTAGTAAGACTGCAACCTGTACACGAAGATCCATGAAATATTCTTCATGTCCTTCCCTGCTGCGCTATACGAGTGGATTGTGAAGCTAGCGGATAACCAAGGAAGGTGGAAACTTGATGATCCTATTGTGTGGACCCTAGAGTTAGTGCGAAGGTTGGAAGCATCGGAGGACAAGATCACACGTTCCTTTGATAATTGGGTCGATCATATTATAGGAGGATTCATTACTGAGTTCGCTGTTGACACCTCAGTTAGCTACAACGAGGCAGAGCAATGCTTTTTCAAAGGACTGCAAGGTAAGTACGTAAAGTATTTGAATACTTGGATTAAAATTCTACTGTGTGAAAAGAGTGTTATGCAGTTACCTTGATGTTCAGGGCTACATGAAGTGGAAAAGCTTATAGAAGCAAAGGAAGTAAGGGACCAGAAACTAGCCCCTTGATTTCATCTTTGCAAGGGGACAAGGAAGAGCTCACAAACATCTCACAGCGAAGAGTGATCCATCTGATAAGGCAAAGAATTCCGTGAATACCACCTCCACCCACACCACCACCAAATTCACCACCATCACCTCCATCTTCACCCATACCACCTCCACCACCACTACGATTCAATATGGCAAGCACAATGAAGTTGCCTGTGTTAAAAGGTTTTGGAAATGAGGATCCAGACCAGTTTTGGTTCATGGTAAGGTCTATATGGGAAGCACAAGGAGTAACAGATGACAATATAAAGAAAGTGACATTGGTTAGTGCCCTACAGGACCGCTCACTGACTTGGTATATTAAGCACTCCAATGATAATCTAAATGCGGGAATCGCGGATATCCAAGTAGCGCTAAACAGAGAATTTAGCAGGCTGAAGTCCGAAGCACAGTCGATCATTGGATTCAAAGAGATCATGATGCTACCAGGTGAGACTCCTTGGGAGCTGGATGAGAGGCTGAGATGTACGATTCACAAGGCTAATATGAATCTGATGGATGTACAACATCGAGAATGGTTTGTAGCTTCACTAACGCCACATTTAAGAAGTGCGCTATCGTAGCAGAAGATAACGACTTAAGCGGAGGCCTTAGAGATTTATATGATGCTACATGAGACCCTAGTGCAGGATCCTAACTTAGGAGTTTAGTAGATCCATGTGCAGCTGAAGAATTTATGCCTTACGATGCAGAGTCTGAAACAAGATAGGGCAACTCAACCAGAAGTATGTGAAGAGGTATGGTGCGTAAAATGAAAGGCTCATGGTCATGACAAGGACCACTACCCAGTTTTCACAAATTATCTTGTAGGAAGAGGACTAATGCCCTTAAGACCGGAAGTGCAAGCAGGACCTAGCACAACACTTGCTTTTTGGTGCACAATTTTTCAAATAGCAGGAAAACATGCCACATACAATTGTCACTTGTTACAAAAATATACACAAAATTCGCAACAGTTGTTCTGCAACTTTTGTAGGTTAGTAGGACATGATGAGTGCATTTGTAGAAGCTACAAGTTAATTATGGATAGAACTCCCACCTACAGAGTTCAGGCTGAAACGCAGCTCCTTGATAAAAATGTAGGAATGGCGCAAATAGGATTTTAGGGGTGCAGACGAGGCCAAGGCAGAGGAGGACCTGGAAGAGGTTGTAGACAGTTGATATGCTTCAATTGTAGAGGGCTAGGAAATTATGCCTATGATTACACCAATCCAACACAACCATCGTGTTTGTATTGCAACTTGTTTGATCATGAGATAGAAGATTGTCCTACACTGATAGCTAGGATACGTGACAAAGGAGCGCTACAGCCTCCCTCGACTCAAAACTTGCAGATGATGAGGTTTGAGCCATGCAAGGAAGATCTGAATGTAAAAATTGTGCTCCGAAGTGAAATCGTGATGGAAGATGAAAAAGGAAAACAACCAGAAGATAGTATTTGGGTTCACAAAGCTCCGGTGAAAGAAGCAGAGTTTTATTTGGAGCGCACTCAAGAAACCTTCATGGAAGCTAAAAAGAGCTTCTTGATTCCTCCACTTCAGGAAGAAAAGATAAACCAGAGCTGAAGATGGACCCAACTATGCTCACAATGTTCCTAGAAACATGTATGAAGCTACTACGTGATAGTAAGGTGGTGAAAGGGTTATAGGAACTCATCAACAGATGCGTTGGGGCCACGCCAGGAGAACCTTGTGTAGTCAGGAAGATCAGAAAACATAAGACAAGAACGAGAAGAGAAATGAGACTAATCTCGCATATAAGAGAATATGAGATGGATTAAGTCATCCTGGATTTAGGATTGGATGCGATTGTTCTACCGAAATAGACATGGGAGCGAATGGGGCGACCTGCACTGTAGTGGTCTCCAATTCAACTAAGAATGGTGAACTAGTAGAAAATAATACCTATGGGGCGATTGTAGGGAATAATCATGGACATTGAGGGAGTGAGCGCACTGGTAGACTTTGAAGTGATAGAGATTATTGATGACAACAAACCCTACCCCACTGTTGGCTTGTTTGGGCCTGACCCAGGTTTGGAGTTAATTAGACAAAAAAATATTTGTACTACTCACCCTTTCAGAAATAGTCCACGGAGCACGGACTGAGGTCTCACCCGAAGTAGTATGGGAGGGTGCCAAAACTAGGGTTCTGCACCCTTGAGATGTCTGAGAGGTTCGACTGGTCCACTGTTTGTTCCTGCGCGCACTTTCTCATTCCTCGCAACTTGATACACCGCCTTCACACAACCCTAACCAGGGGCTGTGGAGCTCCCATGCCGTGCTCTGCACTATTACCCGAGATATTACTTATCCTCCAGTACTAGTTAATTACCTTCACCTACTTGAATTTCTTAAGTTATAATTAGTTATACAAAACATTCATACAGGTTCATACAGTAAATAAACATTATACTTGCAAATTATATCCAATCATGCATTAAACCAGGAAAAGATACACAAAAATATAGTAAAACTTCTCTTTATTGATTCTCCCAATGGTTACAGACTTGACCTACCCTATGCACTCAACTGCAAAGGTCTGCGCACTCAGCTGTGGACTATTAAGCCTTTGCACACTTAGATGTAGAGCCTTCTCCTACTCTGTGACCCACATACACACTTTATACTTCGAATCAATCACTTAGACTTCTCGTCCTCTTCTATTCCCTCTTCTATTAGCTATCTTATACACTTAGAGCCTCACTTTGTTTATACAATCCCATGGTCCATGGACCATGGATAGGTCTATCTAGCTGACATTACATTACAAAAACTAGGGTGGACAACCCTGTGAATCTATTATAATTTCGTGCCCCACACCCATAATTCGCGGAGCTTTTACAAGAAGACTCGGTCAAAACTTGGGCTTTAAGCCCCAAAGCATGTCTTAGGGGATTCCATACCTAACATGCTCCCAACACAAACATCGTGACTCACCCTTGAGTCACTCTGTCAGCGTGATGATCTTTGTGTGTAGTCCCTCCAGCTGTGCTTGAACTGTGGCAAGGTTAGCATCACACTGAGTTGCTATCTACTGGATCTGCTACATGCATTGTTCTGAGACTGCTGTGTCAGAAGTGCTTCTCTGCATCAGTGCATGTATCCCCTGCATATGTATGAGCTTGCCTTAAATTTCTGCTGTGATGGTGAAAGCCTCATCGATCCAAGGCTGAACGTGCACTTTTAGGACTGATTCCTTGTGTCGTGTCACGTCCACCTGTTCTTTCAGTGGTTTGGCTTGTTGCATCCGCGCGAGCCTCTGAGTGAGGGCCATAGTCTGCGTAGTTCCTTTGGTGTTGTCATACTACTATTGGAGTTCTCGTGCCTCTGTCTCTAAGCAATGGATGTTGGGATCCTCCTGTAGATTTGTGAGGACCTCAAATGATTCTTCCAACATGCTGGCGCAACCTTGCCCTGCACTGTCAATTTTGTCTAGTCCCGATATGATAGCACTAGCACGCTATTCTCTAACTTCCTAGAGGGGTGGACGACTGCGACTTTAACTGTATCTCGACGATCTGAAGGTTCAGATCTAGCTGAACCTTTGTCATTTCTTCCCTCGCCTCACGTACCCCTGCTGCTAACCTGTGGATGCGCACATCTATTGGTTTGTTTGTTGGGATGGCCAGCTCCGGGATGCTTTGGCAAGCTTCTTCTATTACCTGTACTAGCTATTGATTCTGTGACACCACTTCATCGCGCAGCAAGCTCAATTGTTCCATATTGATTTTCTACTCACTGAGGACTTGTAGTGCATGATTCTCCCTATCTCGAAACTCTACAGTTATCCCATCCTACAAAAAATATAAGGTCTCTCGTGGGAGTGTAGCCATATTAATACCGAGACCCTTCAGTGTGCTAACCGTAGGCTTGTTGGCCTCATTTTTTATCACTAGTGCCCCTTCTGGTAGCACTATGTTATTTGTCACCCGAGTGCGTAGCATCTATTTTGTTGCTATTGTTCCGACTGTGAGGCTGGTCGAAAGGGTACCAGCCTGAGGAGGGCACACCTGCAACTCCTGCAACTACACTCTAAGGGCCCCCAACATTTTTTAATCCAGTTCTCTTGCATGAAATTTTGGAGGGCCTCAAAGGTGACATCGCACACTGTCTTGTGAATGTCATGTAGATCACCCTCGGTTAGGGTGATCGGGTCAATAGACAAATTAAATGCCTTGACCTTCTTGTGTGACCCTGTCTGCTTGGTTAGATGCTAGTGCTTCAAAAATGTTGACGTGTTTTGTGGGTCTACACCTCCCTCTTCTTCCTCTACTTCCTGCCCATGCAAAGGCAACATTTGGCCCTCATGTGCCTTCGTAATTGGCTCTTGTGCTGCTGCTACTGCTGCAGCCTGTTCATGCTCAGTTGCTGCTTGTGAAGCATCCCACACCACCTGCACTTCTGTTGCCGCTTCTTCCTTCTTTCTCTTTTCTGCCAACTATGTGATGCAGAGCTTGGCCTCATCTTTTTTCCTTTGTGCCACTGGCTTCTCTATCTCTGTGATGTCTGGAGCATGCCACTCCAATGGACATGTCTCCAGGATGTTAAAGATGACATTATCTGTGGCAACAAAGGGTAGCTTCCTCCATTGTTTGGTCAGGTCCCTGCACGCTTTTATGTAAATGCTATGGATGTTCACTTTAAATTTCGCAAAACTCTAAATGCTATTGTAGACAGTGGGCAACAACCGCAGCTTGCGGTTGATCCCCATTCTGAGGTTAAAATCCATGAACGCCCATAATATTTTACTATCGCAGATCCTGGTGGCATCCTTTGTGGCCCAGAGTGAAGCGTACTTCACGACCTTTGACAGATCCTATCAATGGTGGGGAATTGACTATCCTCTGGTAATTCTCTTGCCACGAGCACTATGGACAACAAAAGCCATGCATAGTGAACGTTTTTCCCTGTTCCTCAGATTTGCGGAAATTCTCCAAAAACTCCTTGCAGAGGAACTCATATGAGTTAAACTGGACCCCCTCTGCGCACTGCTCAGCCAATGCAACCACTAGCTTGGGTACCTCGTCTCTGCAGCACTTGCACATAACCTTACCGGCCAATATTTGGGTTGCCACTTTCATTGCTTTGTCATTGATGCTGGATATGGCATAGCCACTTTTCTTCTTTGCAAGCTTGTACTTCTTCTTCATGGCCTCTGTGATGGCCAAGTCACTGCTCTTCCCTTCCAAGATGTTCGCGAGGTCCTCTCCTTTGGATGGAAGCCGAGAAATGTGGTGAATCAAGTGTGCTATGATGGGGATGGGCTCCTCCAGCCACAAACACTCATCATGCACCAGAAGAGAAGCTACTTGATGACGAAAATGGTTAATGGGGTGCAATGGAAATGCGGCACCTAGAGTAGGTTAAGTAGCCCAACCTTTTCCACTTCACACAACCACTTTCACGGCTCTAATTCTGTAACCCCCACTATAGTGTTCTGCTTGGGCTTCATGAGGTGCGAGGTCTCAAGGTGAGGGAACTTCTCATGGTCAGTGAGGTCCCAATCTTCAAATTTTAAGCTCAGCACCTGTCCCAGGTGCATGCCCTCAAAAATAATGTTGTCTAGGAGGAGTGGGGTTTGGAGCAAGCTCTTGGTCTAATCAAGGTCCTTGGGCACTTTAGCCTTCCCTTTCTATGGGGGGACATAGGCAAGCAACTCTGTTGGGGGGTGTGTAGGCACAATTTCCTCCTCCATGCTTTCATCCTTGTCTTCTGTGGTGATTAGGTCCTCCAAGTCTTCTTCTTCTTCATTGGTCTCTATGGTGAAGGCTTTCCCCTTCTCCTCCATTGAAATCTTGGTGCACAGCAGGTTCCACGAGGACACAGTACATGAACCATCACTTGTTTGTCCTTCTTGGGTCTTGGCATGCGTGGTGATTTCAGGATTTCTACCACAATACCAACACCTTCCGAGCATCCCCCATAGTTAAGGCCTGTGGGGTCTCTTTGGCAGTCATTTCCATTATCTCCATAACTTCCTCAGCTATTTCCATCATGTCTATCCAGAATTCTAGCACTCATGAACTCAGGGGCTCAATCAACACTCGACACACAAAAATTAGGGCTTTGCTCAATAGATCAATTCGCGAATGACCAAGTGTTGTTTACTGGGCAACCCCTAGTAATTTATAGCACTTTTTGAATTTGAATTCAACCATTCCCCCCAAATCTGGTTCATTAATGCTCCCTTGGCGGAAGATTTTCCCAAATATTACCCATAAATTGCATCTTAAATGCCTGCCACCTGCTCCATTTGGTCTTAAGTCAAGCA